>DWHU01000579.1:0-17478 GCA_018247975.1 Parides photinus | reverse complement strand
TACTTCGCTTGGGTGTTCATTGGTGTTTCATCGAGGCTTGCTAAAGGTGTCTTCAAGACTATCGACGGTGAGAACATCTTCATGGCCATATCAATGCATACATAAATAGTTACGGAGATTCAAGTTTGATCAAATATTTTGTTACGAAGAAGTCATAAGCGACAATGAAATATATTTTATTTTTATGTATGTATCGTATTTTTTTATTTCGTACGATATATGCTAGAGAAAATTATTTTGAAACGAACAGTAACAATTTGTTATTTTAAACATTTTATTTATTCCTATAAGTATTATATGTTCATTCGATTCAGTTTGATTCTATCAAGCATTGTGTAAATAAAATTATATTATATTTGTATATTAACGTGTGGAAAGACTGACTTAAACGCGGACACGTTTTATAGTATGTAGAAACATTTACTGTTATAAATCAAGCAGTTCTTTAATCGAAAGTACACAGAATACTGCATAATCGAAAGTCAAGTACAGTGCACAAACTTTACAATAAAAAAAAACGCCTCGAACTTAAAAAAGAAAGTCATAAAAATCGTGAATTTTAATAAAAAAATAAATATAACTTAATCGTTTCACTAAAAATGTTTATTTGTTTCAATAAAGTTATGAACTACTATGATTAATTCCAAAGGTAATTCATTCGTATCTTTAGGTAAACGCGCTACATTCAACGTATGTCCTAGCTTACAAGCAAATGCGACGAGAAAGTACCTGTACGAGTACATTGTTAACTCGATTAATTAAAGAACACATAAAAATACGCCTTTTTATAACATTTACCATATATCCATTGATTTGAATTAACGACCTTTATGTAAATTTTGTAAAAAGTTCTCATTTTAATGTTTACAGGAGTCGCAATCAGAAATGTTTACAACAAATGGGGTCCGGGTGAACCTAACAACAGCAATGACGAAGAGGACTGCGTGGTATTGCGCAAGGAGAGTGGTACACTCAATGATGAGAAATGTTCAACACTGTTACCATTTATTTGCAAAAAAACGTTAGCGTCATTGAAATGGAACAAAGAGTGTAATTCACCATACTTGGGTAACGTCATTTTCTTTCATAACTATTAATGTAAAGCTCTAAGCAGTCACAGTATGTATTACAAGGCACCACGTTGCCTTTGCACGAAAGTTAATTTCCTCCTCTCTGTCTTTACATTTAAATTATTGCAATGATAATTATAACGCGTAAGTCTTTGAAAGTGAACTTTGGCCGTTCTAGTCGACACATCCGCGCTGGAGCAATTTGAATATGAACTTCACTTTTTTGGTATAAATTTTGCAAATGGCATTAACTACTCGTAATATTTGCAAAATGTTACACGAAGCGTTATAAGTAGTAATTCCTATCAACGGATTCAAAAGGGCGAAAGTTATCAAGGGGTTATAGAAAATATTTTTAAATACAGCCGCGATATCAAAGACGAATAAACTCATTTTAAACTAATAATTATGTCTTATCTGTGGCCTATATTGACCTATTTGTTACGAGGAGAGTAAGCATAATTTTTTGATGCAATATTAGGGATGACGTAACAAATACTACAAATTTGTTTGAAGTTCAATTGGAATTCGCCTTACAGATTACAGGTACAACGAGGACTTAGGCAGATGTTATAAATTCCACTTGAATCCGATGACCTGGAGGGAAGCGACGGAAGCTTGCGACGCTGAACAAGCATCTTTAGCTATTATTAACACACAGGAAGAGGCTGATTACCTTGTCAACATCACAGCACAGGCGCCTAAAGATAAAGTACTGGGATGGTACCAACGTGGATCTGTGCATTTAGGATTTAGCTATGACTCCTCAGAAGACGGCTGGAGAACAAATTCAGGTACATTTGATATGGGTTGTATTTATTTATTGTACCAAATGGGTAGTATTTATTTATATGGAGATATAGAGAGGATTTGAAACCGACTTGCTAGTTATCAATAATTCAGTTAAATTGTCAATCTTAGATTATTAGATTAAAATAAATTTAAAATCATCCAAAAAGCTGTTATAAAAACTGTCTTAATAACTTTATCATCTCAATATAGCCCCTATTATTCTTTAACTAAATTTTGATTAGGTTTTGTGGTATTACTTGAGATGCAGATCCAGCAGAGGATTGCTGGAGGTTGTTGATGAGGAACTAATTTTTGAAATGTCTAATTTCAGGCGAATCTTTGGAACAAGCCGGTTATGCGGCGTGGGGCAAGTGCCAGCCGGATGGTGGAGAAATTGAGAGATGCGGCTCAATGTTTTACAGCGGACAATTGAACGATATCACCTGCGAATTGCACAAATGTTTCTTCATATGTGAACATGAGAATGAGTTGCTCAGTGTTTTTAGTGACAGATTCGGCAAAAGTTAGGGCGCGCTTTGGACCCTTTACAGTAAACTATACACTGTGACTACACCACGTCTGCAACCGATCTTGCATTTATATACAAATCTATCTTAAGTTATAGCAAAAGCGCCAAAGACTTTCCAAATAGTTATTACTCAAGGTTGTTGTGAACAACATTTTATTTTGATGAGCTCAATTACCGACCGACCGAACTGGTTGCAATATATATACCCGAGACATACGCTCTCGTATGTTAACAAATTTAACATAGCAATGCTGAAAAGACAACCGGTTCATAAACCAGGACAGAATTGTCATGTTGGAAATATATACAAACTACCGGAACGATCAATCAAAAATTTTATACATTTTAAAGACATTGTAATTTACTTTAACTTCACCAACATCTGTACCATCTGGTAAATCTGTAACATCTCAATTAATTATAATTTTGCATGTATGGTAAGAAATAATATTTTATTTGTATAACATTTTTTACACCAAAGTAAAGCCATGGTCAATTTTTAGAACTTGAAATGAGTTTTTTTTAAATATTGATCGCTATTAATTATGGTGTGTTAAGAGCTTATTTCCTTCAAATATTGGTAAATTTGTCACGTCAAAGACACAATATATACTTTGATATTAATTTGATACTATTAATACACAAAAAAATCAATACTTAATGTTTTACCGTATTCCATAATGACTAAGGCTGTTTACGTCGTTTATACAGTAGACATTACTCAATATAGTTATACAAAGATCTCTTTTATATATCAATAATATATTTTACAATTTGTTTATGTTGTTTCATTTCATTTAAATTCTTAAATAAAACAAATCGAATTTTGTAAAGGTTTCTCGTTACACAATGTATATATAAATACACAAATAATATAAAAATCCAAGAACTAGAGGTTACCTGTTTTTAAAATTGCTTTTCTCTGGATCTATGGTTATCATTTCGACCTGTTTATCCACTGCTGAATACAGGCCTTCTCACTAGATAAAAGACACAAAATAAAGTAAAATCTAGGAAGTATGTAATAAAGATTATTTTATATTTCTAAGTCTCAGCAGCAATTTAGTATTTTTTTTAATTTGGGTTATAATTTGCTATTCGCAGTGTAAAAATTACAGCATTTGGATGAAACGTTACAAAATGTTTTAGTTTTAAAATAATATCTCGGAAGCTTTAGGCAACTTTTTTATTCAATGAACCGTTAAAGAGCTTATTTAAAGTAATATTTCTTTGTAAATCGGGGGAATATACGATATTTCTATAATAAAGATGTAAAACGATTTTTTGAATCAGTGTACGCAACGTATGCCGTTATTGTGCAAGTCTTAAGAATGATGACTAAGTTATTATTATTGATTAATACATCATTGTACGAAGCGAAGTAAGTAAATCAGGCTTTTTTTAACCAAGCCTATAAAGAAGGCAAATTCCTCTTATGATATTTTACAATGGAACTACCAACTCTATAATTTATGTTTAATGGGATTTCCAAAGTAAACATTGATATACAACTATCGATAATAAATGAGTAAGTTGTGTCACTCTCTGCAGATAAGAATGATTAAATATGAATATCATATCTAAAATTTTAGTAATATGAATACAAATTATTGTTTAACTTTCTAAATGTTTAATTGTTTATTAGTACAATAATTGTATATTAAACGAACATACATATTTTTGACATATACAATGATTTTTCTAGCATGTGAACCGGGAGATGACTTAATAAAATTTTGAATTGTAATTAAAGCTATTGCGGATTTATATAATAACTGGACTTGTTTTGAAAAATTATTAACAAGAGAACTACAAATGATTGATTTTTGTTTTTTTTTGTGTCAGATCACTAGGAAGAGATACTCAGCTTGATGAGGTAGAGTGCAGAGGGTACTCAGCTTTACGCTTCGTATTTTTTGTAGATGAGCAAGGATAGTACATTGATTAATTAAAATTGTTTCAAGAAGTATCCATTTGTTTTGACATCAAAATCACTGTTATGGAATTAAGATTGCAATACGACATTAGTGCACTAAAAAAATCCTTATTGAAGTTCTGCTTGTATATTCGCTGTTTCATTAATATTTGTAAACTGTAACATATTCTTTTATAATCGTTTTAATAACATTAATATAACTGTAGATACAATATAACAAATATATCCAACGACGACTTAATACATTTTATTTATTTAAATATAGACTCAATAAAAAAAATTAAGTAAGGAATGCCTTTTAGAAAAAATTACATTACATATAAAAGAAAACAGAGAAAAGAATGTAAGCTATAAATATGAAACTCTTTTCTGTTTGATTCTAATAGGAAATTGTGTTGTTATTGTATTATTTCCCTACTTTCCTGTTTTTATGTGTGTACATTAACAATTACAATTAGTTGAAACGAGAGGATATTATTGTATCGTCCGGTTTTTCCGGTGCGTAATGCATTAAGTTTCAATAATGATATTAACTGCTAGGTTATCATTCGTGTTTTAATGAAAACAAATCGAAATTAGTTTAAAACCTATATATAATGACTCTCGTTTATACATCAATGAAACTAGAAAAATGTATTCAAGTTTAACGTAAGAAATGTAATAATTAATCTGAACATTATTTAAATAATTCAAAAGGATCTCTGAAAGTTTCTTAATGTTATAACAGTTTTTTTTTCAACTACTTTCTGTTAACATTATACTTAACCTAGAGATATATACGACAATCTTCAATAAAAGACAACAAAACATTACCTTTCATATACAAATGCATTAATTAAGAAATAAATAAAAGAAGTCAATCGGTTCTAAGATTGGAACAAAATAATCCAAAGGCAATAATAGAACAAACACGCTGTTATGGGAAGTATAATATATAAGAGGTAATATAAAGGGAATGTAATAAGAAATCGTTGTAATCCAACCTTTCGACATTCAAAAACAAATATAGACTTCCCAATAAACCAGAAATGATTAAAGAAAAAAGGGAAGTCTTGTCGAAAATTATAAACAAGAAAAAATATTATGTAATGTTTTCTTGTTTATAAGTTTGTTTGTAGCATCATAGTATTTGTACCAGTCAGTGGTCAGTGATATTTGTAATAAACATTGACTGATAAGGATATGCGGTTATGATAGAACCTGTTTATCGAAGACAATAGCTCATGTTATAACGCTCGTAAATACAGATTATAAATATATAGATTTAATTGAATTTACCTTATAATCAACTTAACTCTGTACTAACGTATATAAATCTATTTGTTTTGTTCTCATTTTCAAACATTTGTGCAAACAGTACACACGCTCCCTTTGCTTCAATAATCAAAATGGGTGTCGTTTATATTTTATGTGTAACTTTTATAATTTCAACGAGTAAGTGTAAAAATTATATTGCATAAATGTTTATTTTGAAGATCTGTTAAATATTTAACTCAACTTTTAGATGCACAGTCTGAAATAAAGTTTTTTAGAGACGACTACAGAGCGTTGGAAGGTTCAGGGAATGTTTATAAGATACACACCGAGCTGAAGACTTGGGTGGATGCGAAGAGAAGATGTACTCTCGAAGGCTCATCTCTTTTTTATCCAGAGGATTCTTTAGAAGCTGATACTGTATTAAATTATATGATAACTACTCAGCCGTCGATCTCATCAGTGTACGTTGGTATATCGTCACAACTTGCTAAAGGAGTTTTTAAGACGATAGACGGTAAGCGTTTTACTATTAACTCTATAGAATCATATTAACGAGAGACAAAATCCGTTTGTTTGATGCCAAAATTATTAAAGAGTTCTAACCTTTTTAATACTAATACGATTAATCAATGAACGTAAAAAAAAAATCAACTCTTTTAAGTGAAACTTTAGACAATATCTATTAAATATGAAAAGTTTGTTAGATTTGATAGAAATTCTTACTTTAAAGTTCTACTGAAGTTATTGTTAAGTTTGTAAAAATATACTTTGTCGCTTCAAATTGATAATTAATTACCAATACATACAATACTATTTTCTGTAATACTATTTAGAACGTTTTATAATTTTTTGGATTCTTATTTAGATTTTAGACTTGATTTATTTTTTACTGTTGTCGTAATGGTCAAAGTGAACTTATATATATGCTTATAAATTATTAATTAGGCGTTGCTGTAAGGAATGTATACAACAAATGGCTCCCGGGTGAGCCAAACGACTTTAACGGGGAAGAAGACTGTGTTATATTGGATCGCGAAGGCTTCTATAATGACGAGAAGTGCAATAAAAACTATCCTTTCATCTGTAAAAAGTCTATTGCGAGTATAAAATGGAACTACGAATGCAATGTTCCCTATTTAGGTACGTATATCAATCAATTTAATGAAATCGATGTCCTATAAATTTTAATAGCTTTCAAACAACAAAAATGGTACATACTATCATTGATTTTTGATTATTTGCACCCTTGTCGCTAAATTACTGTAGTGGTGATTTGTACCGTTTTGTATCAAAGCTATTTAATATGTTCATATTAAATAATCTTCACTCATCAATTTTTTTGAGAATTAAAAATCAAACGAAATCTTTAACCTTTGGATGCCTGATTTCATAACATGAAGAAATAACGCATTATGTAGTTGATTAACTATGCTCCGGCGACTGTAAGGAAAATCCAAGAATAAACAATGTCTATCAACTGGTTGTTAATTTATGCGTAAAATCGATTGAGTGTGAAGTATACAAGCCAAAACACAAAAGGCAATAAATACGATAGACAACAATTTAAAAAAATATTGCAAATTCTTAGAATCTTTCAATTCACCTGATGGTAAGTGGCGCGTTTGTAACAATGCGAGAGTAGTTAGGATGATATACACAGCACCTTTTACTGGAAGCTTTGAGACCATAAGATGTATTGTTATCTGGATGATTTTACTTGCTACAATGCTTTTCTAACCAACACACAACACAGTAAAGTTTGAACTCTACTGTTTGGCAACAAACGAGAGCTGCGGTAACCCAGTCCAGTGTCTCCTAAGCTTTTTGCGCTGTGCCACTTAGCCTTTCTATTCTTACTGTCCCATCTATGTATATAACTTAATTATATACATAAGTAAAAACATTAAAATGTATTAAGAAACTTAAATTATTTATGAAATAGCTTTTTCAAGAAATTTTATACCGAAATCTAGTATTGCATTTAAATGGCCCGAGCGAAAGCATTAAACACGTGTCGAGTTTATTTTAAAATTTCCTCAATAAACAATCATGGATGGCTCCACGTTCGGAAACACTGATCTAAACGATTTCCGGAAACAAGCAAAATTAAATTTAGTATTTACTATATTTTCTTTTCAGTGTCAGTTCGTTTTTGGCGCTGGTATTATTTCCGCAGCAACAGAAGTGTATATATAGTAATCCCTGTTTAGTTTCAAGTGTGCTAAAAAGGTTGTATTTGGATTCTCTTTTCAGATTATAAGTATAGTCAAGAACTGCGTAAATGTTATAAATTCCATCTAAATCCGCTGAACTGGAGGAACGCGGCTGAAGCCTGTGAAGCTGAGCAGGCGTACTTAGCCATCGCCAACAGCAAAGACGAAGCCAATTACTTTGCCAATATAACTGCGCTAGCACCAAAAGATACAATCCAGGGATGGTACTTGCGTGGTGCTGTGCACTTAGGTTTTCTATTTAACAATACTGTTAATAATTGGACTACAATCCAAGGTAATATTTTAAAGTTATTGAAAAGTATGATTTTGAGATTGAATCGAAAACATCGAAAGTTACAAACTACTTTGTAATTTTTCGTCTTTAATGTCTCGCTTATGTAAATCTTTATAATTAGTCATAAAACATCAACAGCCCATTTGATGTTCCCACTGTATTGATCTAGGGGCTTCTCTCATGATGAGAGAGTTTTTGGCCTTATTCCACCACGCTGGGTAAGTGCAAGGTTCGATTGTAATTAGAAGTAGATTTTAAATTAAGTGTATAAAGTAATTCTAAAATTTCATAAGATGAATTGCCTGGGATAAAGAGCTTTGCCAGTTATTGTTTGGAAATCAAAGCCGTTAAAGCTTCTGCGGCTTTAACAGGTTCGTCGAAAACAGATACAGGATATTGAGCTTTATAATTTGTTATGTTCAGGTGAGACATTGCAACAAGCCGGATATGATGGCTGGGCTTACTACCAGCCCGATGGTGGGGAAAACGAGAGGTGCGGCTCCATGTTCTACGGCGGGGAGCTCAATGACATCGGCTGCGAGATCCACAAATGCTTCTTCATATGCGAGAAGGATAACGACTTAAACACAGTCGATGATACAGACGTACCGAGAAACTTTTCTCAAAGATGACAATCAAAGAATAGCGCCAAAAACACAATGTATTTATACAGTAAATATTTTTGTCTACAACTATTATTATATACAATTTATTTGATACATATTTATAGTTTTGCAATGTGAAATACATTTTGTGAACAAAAGTTACGATAAGATGCTATTTATATATGTAGATAATACAATAAAATGCTTGTATATAAAATAGTACATATAGTAAATAAGTTATAACTTTTTTTCTAGTATAAATGTTAAATACACCAGATTTATTGTAATTTTTTAAAAATCTGTCAACCTCAGGACCACTGGAAGAAATTCCATATACGAAATACGTACTGCCTATGCATATATTTTAATGTATATAATATTTCTAGTATAATTTCTGTGTGCATAAAAAAAAATAATAAATTATGTAAATAGATTTGTCTTTGCTACATATAATTTATAACTACTTTTCTTATTAAAAATGTTTCACCAGAAAAATTGTATCTTGATCGTAGATTAAATTCAAGCTCTTAAAGATTACAAAGCAAATAAAATTATTCGAAATCTATTATTACCTTCTATCTTATGATATTCTAAATTACTTCATTCACGGGGAAACTATCTTGTGATTATTTATCTTCATGTCAATCACTCGCATTCGATCTCTCTATCAATTAATATAATAAGATCGGAGTTTCGCTTTTGCTTCAATAAGAATACTTTTAGTAACTTTATTTAATGCCGTTTAGCAATCAGCAATACGTAAAACTAATAAAAACTAGTGTACTTTAAAGCTATTATAGCATTTCAACCGACTAGCAGCTTACGTTACTCGTTATACCAGTTCTTAACCATACACAGTAGGATAGTATAAAAACGAATGATAAAGTTGTGATCTCTTCAGAATAATTAAGATATTTCGGTTGTTACACCTTTTTATAAATAGAACCAAAAGACATGTTAAATTTTAAATACGTTGTGCCTTTGTGTGTTTACTTCTTCGTTACAAAAGTCACTTGTAAGTATTTCATGTTTTATTGTATTCAAGTTTAGACGTAATAGTAATATTCACCAGGATTTCTTTTTCAAGGTCAATCCAATTTTTTCCGCGATGATTATTATTATTTGGAAGAATTGGGCAGCTTTTATAAAATCCATACGATAGCCAAAACCTGGGAGGAGGCGAAAGAAAGATGTGAATTGGAAGGTGCTTCTTTGTTTTACCCAGAGACCCAGGACGAGGTCCAACTCGTTATAAACTATTGGAATAAAACACAACCGTTTAATTATATCTACATTGGTATTTCGGATTTAGTCGCGAGAGAAGTTTACATGTCTGTAGATGGTGAGTTTATTGGCATTATAACATCCTTCATATAATAAACATGGTTGGAAATTAAACAGTATCTACACGTTTCGTATAAAATTAAGTTTTACTGAGTTATATACACTATTTCATCGAACCTAAGTTTGGTCGGAATCCCTACAACTATTAGTATATTCTTTATACTGATGATTCTAATTACGAAGGTGTAATCATTTATTTATATTACAGGGGTTTCAATAAAGCAAGTGTATAATAGATGGGCACCGGGTGAACCAAACAACTGGGGTGGAAACGAAAACTGTTTGGTTTTAACACGCGAAGGTTTAATTAACGACGATCAGTGTAACAAAAAAATTCCCTTCGTATGCAAAAAACCTTTGGCCTCCATTAAATGGAATAATCAGTGCTATGTACCTGACTACGGTGAGTAAAGTAAAATTTTCTTGCTCTTCCAGCTTATTAGCAGCACCATTATCACCACCATATTGAAAATTAACTACTAAATACTCCTTCTACCACAAAAACATACCAGTTTCTAATTTAATTATTTTAAAAAATAGTTTTGTCCATATTGTTACGGCCCCAGAACCTCTCCATCCCATAGGTGGCATGACCTTTGCACTATATAGCTATATATCTGTCCATTGCTTCATAAGCATAATAATTTCTCTGGCTATGTTAACGAAATGTATTCTTCTACAAATATCTTCATTCTTGATTGTCTTGACTTATTTTAAAATTTATTGTTCGAATTTAAACCGGCTGATATATCTTTTATTGGAACATAGAATATTACAAGCTGGCGAACTTTAAAGCATTATAATATAATAATCTTTAGTCTATTCTACTGCTATTGATTGATTTCTATTCTTCTTTTTAAGCGCACATAAATTTTTAATGTCCTTAACTTGTCATTATTTCACAGATTATAGCTACAGCGAAGAGAATGGCAGATGCTACAAATTCCATGCGACCCCTCGTAATTGGATGGAGGCTGCGTTGGTTTGTGATATAGAACAAAGTTACTTAGCGGTAATTAATACTGAAACAGAAGGTCAACATTTAGTAAACTTGACCGAGGAAGCTATTACTAAGCATGGAATCAATGTACAGCAATGTAATTCTATTGCTTTAGGATTTAATAATAAGGACAGCAAAGGCTGGAAGACAATTTTAGGTAACGTTAACTTTATTATGTTTGCAATTTAAATAGCAGATTTAGGAAAATTTAACTAAAGCTCGCGATTGGTAAGTTGTTTATCTAATGATAACAATGTAATAAAAGCTAGGATGATCATACTGAACCATACTTTTCCTGCCTTGGGACATTATTTATTAATTCTCATGTCGTGTTTATAGAAACCGGTTGCGTTGGAAATTAATTGGTAAGGCCTGTGTTCAATATTAGGCAAAAATAGATTGAAATGATGATAAACCTCAACTCTTTCATTACCTGGAGTGACCATAAAATTAATATACAATTAAATAAAGTCATGGTCTTGAAGTTACGCACACATTAAAATATTTCCGATGCAATCACCCCTTTAGGCATGTTCATTGACAAAATTGACGTGTGTATCAAATATAAATAAAAAAATTGTATCAATACAATTTCAGGTGAAAAATTAGATGAGAGCGGATATAATCAGTGGGCTGAAAATCAACCAGATGGAGAAGGTGTAGAGCAATGCGGTTCAATGAATCACGATGGATTACTCAATGACATTAATTGTGACAACAAGTGTTACTTTATTTGCGAGCACGAAGTCCAACAACTCTCAATCATAGACGATAGGTTTAACAGCAACGTGAAGTAGCAAAGAGCAATGAATATCTAAGTTCTTCGTAATCAACCCATCCATGTATCCCATACGTTAATTTCTTATAACTTTGAGCCAAGTTGCTAATCCGACGTTAATAATAATAAATTACAAACGAGTCCTAATATTTCATTCAAGTATGTAAGAGAGAAATAACGAAACCATTATTAATTCATTTATTAATAATAATAAAACGGTTATATACAAATCCGTTAAGTATAATACAAATTCTAATAAAATATAATTATGTCTTGTTGATTAAAACTAATATCTCGACAAAGTACAACCCATTCCTTGTTACATTTTAATTCTTCGACTTTGTGAAAATGTTAGTATGATTATATCGATGGTAATATACTTAGAAATACGATGACTTTCAGATTTACACATAATTTTTTTGTTGTATTAAAATCTAGATATTATTAAGTGGTTTCCGCGAATACAACTTTGCCGACTAGTGGCAGGTACTTTACAAACGGACCTCCATATGATAAGAGTGTTCTGATGGGTTCGAAGTATGAAGCCAGGAAGTACAGTGGAAGTAGATAGAAGACAAACGCAGAAACCAATAAGTCTAAAACGTAGAGTCTGAAACAAATTATAGAATTACATTAGATATTTTAAAAGGAAAACCAAGATTCCGATTTGGATTCTGTTCCCTCTGATCCCAAGCTTTCATCGAAGGAGAACAGTCGAACGAGAATTCTGTTTATCATCATTGTCCTCCCCTTTTCCCAATCTATTTGGGGTCGGCGCAGTATATCTGTCTTCTCCGCGCATTCCTATCAGACGCTAATTCATCATTCACCCCCTTACAATGCATACCATCTCTCACACAATCCATTAATTCTTTCTTCAATCTTCCTCTCTACAATAAACATTTATACTTGAAAGTTTCTTAATTAAATCCGTTTTCTCTTTTAGCAAAACTTATACCAGGACATACGATTTCCTTTAATTTCTTCTACCACAGGTGCCACTTTCAAACTTTCTCCTATTCTTTAAATTGTTCTTATTAATGAGAATTCTCTATGTATTTCTTTCAAACCACTCAAATTCGAAGGAAGTACACATTGAATTGCAAATTAAACAGTTGCGTCCATCAATTCCAGTCGTAAACAAACTTCAATGTTTGATATTATTTAATTAAGTCATAAAATTGCTATAAACCTGTCCATAATAATTTAATAGCCGATAAATTAACAGCAGTTTAACTTACATATTGTTCTGCAAACGAGCTTTGGGAAGATTTTCAAGTTTCTCTTTCAGACAAAACATTTTTGCACCCAACATGCAGCTTTTTATATAAGGTTCTACTTTGATTACTGTTAAGTCCATTGGGAATGTTTTAAAGTCTTCAGAATTAAGACGAGCAGGTAATGCTTTAAAATTGTCTGTATCGAACCACCATTCCCGTGTTGTGAAGTATTGTAACACTTCAAGTCCAACCGATATACGGTTCTGGATTCGTACCATGCTGTAAATAAATTTTAATTACTATTAAAAAATAAACATAATTTGTTATTAATTCCCGTATGATATGATAGCATGAATTTTCATGCCTGTTTTCTTCAAATCCTCATTTTGTTTAACTCTATATCAATTCCCGTATATAAGTGTTTGAAAATTGTTTTATACACGTTTTAAGTAAACTCTGTATACTACTCTATTATGACCATGGTATTGAATTAAGACACTCACAATCTTTTTTGTCCAAATAAGAACATCAAAAAGTCGATAAGATACGCCGGCAAGATGTGGAAGAACAAAACGCAGAGGGAGTGTATGAATTTGTTATGACGAATGTTTCCACCGGGGTACCATAGAGGACCTTCCATTGGATATTTACGGACCGTCGCCTTTCCCACGTCTAGCACTTCCTTCCAAGTAGTATCTCTATCATCACCCGATGTTAGATTGAAAACGGGAATATCTGGGCTTCTGTAAACATCCATTTCAAACATTGGAATAAATGCAATATGATTTGTAATAACAGACTTAAAAGTAATATATAGTTAGACGACCTTTCAGTTTGAGAGTTGATATAGAAAGGTATTACGATGATAGCATTGATGGCCATGTCGACCGGTACAACCTCGGCGTGGTAATAGCCAATACAATGCATAGACCGAATGACACCTTTACCAGCTCCAACCATGAGCCCAACAGGCCCATTTAAATTGTCCACCCAACCTTCTATCGGTTCTTTGTACGAAGGAGTCACTGAAAAATATACGTATTCCCGTTAATTTCTACTGAACACATCACGAGATTTGATTTTGTTAGGTTTCCAGTAGTGACCGTTTAGATAAGTATCAACGCAGTGCCATATTCTCCTATTAAACAGTAGTATGCATTACCATGTTTTAGTAACTAGTGGAATTACTGCGGTAATGAGACTACATCTCAAGGCTTGATGGCACAAGGCACAATCTACCTCGCATATAAATCTTGATTAGTTTTGTTACGGGTTATATATTAATCGTTTCATAGAATAAAAAGGAAATTAAAAAATTACCAATACTTGGTCGAACTACACACACAGGTAGTTCTGGATAGTGCTCCTTAACCACGGCTTCAGCAAGTCTCTTGGAATACGTGTAAGAGTTTGCGTGAGACTGTAGAATTGAAGGAGTTAGGATATTGACTTGTTCATCGGTGAGCCAACTGGCGCTGCGCAACACCTCGTGAGGATTCGCCGGAGGATCATGAACCTATAATTTAAAGATAGTATTATTTTCATTAGACAGAAACGACTACACATACATTATATATTATTTAAATAATTTATCGCCATTAATAACCATTTATGTTCGCTCTTCGTCCGTACATAGGCCGGATATCCCAAAATCATTGACGGATTAATTAACATTACATTCATTCTCTGCTGATATAAACGCTGAGAGCCATGTTTTGGCTTAGCCTTTCTGGTATTAGGCTTTCGGACCCGGGGTCCACGGCTTAACAGTTAATTTTGAACCACAACTGAACACCTGACTTGTCTTGTGGATTAGTTAAAGCAATGTAACGTTTGAACAAAATCTATCTTTCTTGTTTTTTAAATCAATCTCTTCTTAGCCAAGTTTTATAACATTTCAAAAGATACACAAGAATAATCAATAGAGTTGATTATTGTCAAATTAACATAATAATGTTTAACGTTTAACGAAACTTTACATAGCAATAGAATTTTTTCATGATAACGAAAGCAAATTTAATACATTTAATATTCAATAGGTAGAATATCTTCATAAGCAAAGAATGTTGTGGAGGAGAAAGGTTTATTGCTGTTACCGGATAAAATGGAAAGTTTGATTTACCTTTTCTGCCATCCTTTTGTAATCAGGATAGCAAAAGGCCGTTGAAAGATGAACAAACGAAACCAGATTTTTAATTTTTTTTGCTACTTCTAGAACTCTTATAGTTCCTTTGGTGTTCATCTCAAGTCCCTCCTTCAAAGGTGCTTCCAGACGGAGGCTGGCCGCAAAATGAAATACTACGGAGACCTGGAAAATAAAATGTAACACATGTTTTAATTGTTTTCATATAAGGATGGTATAGATCTTATTTTAATACTGCAATTTGCCTTAATGGTCGCCGACTTTTGTAAAAAGATGGCACTTAAAGAAGAAGAAGTAGGGGAAGTATATGTACTTAATTATCTATAACTCTCTACATCTGGAACTGCAGTTAATATAAAATTTTCTGTATAAGAAGCAACTCCCATATCTTTTGTAATATAAACATTGATTATATAAGACGAACTGATCTACACAGTCATCGCTCTTTTATGATTATGGACTAAGAAAAAGCATGTTATCGTTATACATATATAAGTGATTCATTCAACAAATCCATTTTACAATTTTGTGACTTCTGCAACATTTTGCAGAACGAGGGCCCCCTAACTACCACCCACCACCGCAACGACTCTAACAGCTTTCACTTCACGTCATAACTTCGCAATAGTCATTGCGCTATTAGTGCTAGATTCACGCAAACGACGCGTTGCTATTAAATATTTCACAGAAAAATAAAAACACTACAAACATTTCCATATTTTATAACAAAACACAGAAAACTTTAATGTTAGATATACAAGAATAGAAGAAATCGAAGATTAAATGAAAATTACAAACAACGGCTCTTGATAACAATTATAAATTTTGGTTTAACGTCGCCATTATTTATAAGTGTAAAATAGTTATCAAAAGAAAAGAGTGGATTTTTGTGAATTGTAAATAAAATACTTACATCTTCATATATTTTTTCCAATATGCAGGGTTCAATCCCGAGATTATCGTACATGATATCCCCAGACACTGGGATCAGTTTCTTCATCACATGTGGTTTCTCCTCTCTTATTCTTGAAAATAACTAGAATAATAATGAAATTAAATATGAAACTATATCAACATATTGGTGTTCGTAAAGTTTTCGACGTAGGTTATAATTTACCATTTGATTAGAGTCGTGAACCATCAACAACTTCGCAAGTATTTTTTGCTGATACTACTTTATCTAGATGAGAGGGGCACAAAAATCATGATTGTGTAGTATGGGTCCTTTGAAAGTTTTCTCGGCGCTGCCTTAATAAATTTAGACCCTTTTTTTTTCTAAAAAGCGACCAGACGGTACGTTCATCTGATGGTTAGTGATACATCGCCTTTAATAAAAACTAGACTTATCTCAATCCAATATTAAGTAAAGATCTTGGTGACAAACTTGAACATTTTAGGAAAATACTGCAGAGTATTCTTTTATATACATCAAAAGTTTATTAATTGTTATAAGATAATATAATAATTGAACTATTATAATTTTCTAAATTTTTTTTTTAGATTTATAACATTCATCTTTATCATCGTTATTTTAAATATTTTTCGTCCACTGATTCCTAGCGATTCTTTTAGTATCATCTATTCATATAGTGGATGGTTAATATGCTGCTTTTACGCTGTGTATTGCTATTACAATAGTACAAAAAACTGACTAAAATTAATAATTTCCTTTGTAATAACAAAGTAGTTGGCAAACTCACTGGCAATTTCCACATGTCTTCGATGCGCGATTCCGGTGTTTTGCCACGCTTCGAACGAACCACCACGTATACGTAACCAATGTCGGGAACGCTGTAAAGGATCTTTTCGATGAGGACCTTCCCCATGAGTCCTGAAGCGCCTGTCACGAGGACATTCCGACCTTTGTACCACTCATTCACTTCCGAAGGCATGATGGCTACACCTGAAAGTACCATACATATATCTTAAACGCAGACAGTAGAGCTAGCTACACATGATATTCATGATGTTTTAAAAATAAAGTTAATGACATTTCAATTACGCAAAATCTTTGTTCGCTTTATAAATAAATATAATATTCAATACAACACAAAACTAACATACACAAAATTTATTTTCTATATGTTCCTATACATTCACCTCTTTAAAGTTTGGCATATCTATTAACAGATATAAAAAAAGCTTTCGATACGTTTTCTATTACTACACCTTAAAATATGATGGAAAAGATAGGAATACGGGGAACTCCATCATTACTGTTAATAAGATACTTTTCCGAAAGTAAACAGTGTACAAAAACAGGCAACTATCTTAGTGATGAAACCTATGTAACATA
>DWHU01000578.1:0-17482 GCA_018247975.1 Parides photinus | reverse complement strand
CGGCAACGCATCTGTAACTCTTGAGTTGCAGATGTCCATGGGCGACGGCAGTCGCTTACCATCAGGTGACCCGTCGGCTCGTTTGCCTCATAATTCCATAAAAAAAAAAAATGGCCCAAGTATACTTGTGGTAGGTCCCTATTACAGGTCGCGACGGCCCTCCGGTGAATGGTGCTCCCCTACCATAAACGGGGTCTTCGGAGTCGCGGGTATTTGGGGTGGGGGCCCTAAACTTCCAACAGCGACTCTGAAGCGGACGATGGATCGACGTGGTCTCGAAACATCGTGATAGCACAACGGGGATCAGGGGTGGCGTGAACAGCGCTCACCCTGGGGTGGGCTATCCAAATAGCACAGCGCGAGGGGCCTCGCGAATAGTTCCTGACGGAGTTACCGGGGCCCCTCATAAAGCGCCGAGACGACCACCGAGGGGGTTTTAGTGGGTAGTAATCTCACATAACCCTGGTCTTCCACCCAGAAGACAGGGTATCTTTACGAAGATATCCACCCCGAAAAAAAAAAGAAAAGGTCCCTATTATAGGAGATCGTCAACGTAGGAACCACATATCTTCTGTTTTCGCCGCCAAACAGTATTCCGTCAACATTACTGAGTTTCGGTTTGAAGAATCCTGTTCTTCAAATTCAACTCACGGCGACAAGCACAAAGGAACTAGAACCGCAGGGTTATGGTTAAGGCATACCATTTATTATCAGGAGAACGTCTCGTTTGTGTCATTATAGAATAATATCAAGTATATACAACCAGTATAATGGTAGTTAAATAATGTTAAAAAGCTGTAAGTAGTTAATTAGCAAATATTTGAAAACGAGTCAGTAATAGATAATTACTACATATATATTATAATTAAATAGTACTAGTACCCGAAAATAAAAAAAATATATGGTAAAAAAAATTAAAAAGCTACACAAAAAAATAACCATTGATTCATATATCACTTAGAAGTCGATTTGAAATCAATAGCGCGAGTTGAAACTTGACGGGACACATGTCTAATTGTACAGTAATTATAGGTTATTATAAAACACTAATTATAAGGAATAACTTCAATGTGGCACAGATACGGTGGAATAAAAGCGTTCGTATTGAATACATTTATTTCTCTGATTGGTTTGGAAATTAAACTTACATGATAAATTAATTTAGGACGATTCATGTGTTGTCCAATGATGATTCAGTGGGGTCCAGTGCTTACTTGAAATAATCAAGTGTGAACTTTGATACATAATGTTTTGCATTCATTATTACTTACATAAAACTCCTTTACTCTTATAACAAATAGAAACCTTTATTGAGTATTTCAGATCTTAGGGATATTAGTAATATTATACGAAACTTAATATTTTGTCTCAAGGCGAGAAGCATAATTTGGTATTGTGTATATCAACTAAAGTCACATTATTATGAGCAGACATATCATTTAACATTAGGTGATCGTCTCGCTCGACTCGTTACTACTTTGAAAAATGTAACTACTAAACCAGGCCAAGGCATGTTAAGGAGAAATTAAAAAATGCTAAGAAGCTGATATCATGTTAATAATTTCTGTAAATATTTGTAGTTTTATGGATATCAATACAACATTTACTCATTATCATTGCTTTTCAATATATTATTTTAGGTCCATTAGTCCACAAATAAGGTCTCTTTTTTCTTATTAAAATAAACAGGAAAAGAATAGCTTACGTACAAATATTGTAGAATTTAAATTCCATTGCAGCCACTGACAATATTAGACTAAAACGTGTAATAGTATAGTCTATAAGTAATAAAAAGTAAGATCCAAATTTTTAAAAACTTTACTACGTGTATTCAATACATATGTTTATATTCATTGATTTAATTACTAGGTTTTTTACTTTCGACCTTTAAATTTGTTTCGTCTCTAAAATGACATCGCCAAGAGGTTTTTTTTACGTTTTGCTATTGTTTTTGGTCTCATTGTCGATATATTATTTAGTTCAGAACATATATCTAGTTATTAAATCTATAAGTGAATGATTGATTTTGGAGTATTCGAATCGAGTTGTAATAGGCGGCAGCGAGAAAATCAATAGCGCGTGTATGTTTTAACTGTCATTTAGTCACGGCGAAGCTCTTGCGTTACGTGAGGGTATTAAATAAAAAATTGCTTATAGTATCTACTGTGAACAAAACAGGCTTTCGGCATTAACGATAAATGTGTTTGTTTTCAAAATCACTCCAGCAGCACTTATTAGTTATCTTAGCGCTATTCATTAAAGTGCTTTAAAGTAGCGTTTTCTTTAATTTAGCACAGTCAATATACACTGTGTAAGATCTTTCATATTAAGGTAGTAGTAAAGATGCTTTTAATTAGATATTGCCTAAGACATTGAATTAAAATATTTAAATTTTAAAGATCTTATAGAATACTGTAACGTTAAATAATAATATTACATTTAAAATACATTAGTGTTATATCGTAACCTTGAGTTATGACAAAAAAAATTATATTTTTTGTATTTACTTCTACTTTTATCAAAGAATTCGTTTTAAGTTTTAAATATTCCTTTAAAACTATTTTAAACATTTACCACCATTTTTGGCTAGCAATTTTTGTGGTTAATAATGATTTTAGAGTAATTTAGTCAGTCTGGTCTCTATTTTTGGAAACTACGAGTATATACTGCAGTGCATATCATCATAACTAGACTTATGACCTAGTAAATATCTCACTGGCTATTTCTCATCGTGAAATAAAGTATGAACCTAATGCTTAATATTTTCATACAGCTTACGAATATTTAAATAATTAATGATGAAGTGTAACACCTAAATAAAAGCTTCTGCTCTCATTTTATTTGGTTAACAAAATACTTTACGAAATAAATGTTTGCTACGGTAATTACCATAAGAGCTGAAATGACTTTAGTGAGACTTTCCTTAACGTATACAACTAAAAATGACGTAGGTTACTTTTATTTAAAAGAAAGATAATTTTTAAACTATGTTTAACTCAGATTTTGCTATTGTAAGGAAAACTTAATATGGTATTTATTGTTATAGATTCTCGATGAATATACCTTTGGATACAGATTAAAATAGTTGTGACGTAAAAGGTTAAAATAACACGCCATTTGTTCGTCCGATCTAAAAGTAATTCCATGTATTTGTCAAGTGTCTAAAAAGGCGACAAGCTTCGAGTGCTATTTATTCCCTGACGTTCTTCTTCATATATGTAGAACTTTATTGTTCTAGGTACTATTTATTCTTAATAAACATTAGAATAACTGTGTATTGTTGTTGGCGTTCATATCGAATTGTGTATGTTTCACTCCGCTTTTTTGATTGTATCATTATATTGCTCGTGTATATTTATTTATTTTTATCTTAAATGGTTTCCATTAATTCCTATACAGATTATCAGTTATTAACACCAACTCATCACTACTTATTGTGTATATATAGACGTATCGTACACGTACATCAGTTGTATAGCACTAATAATACAATATATGCTTTATTAATTTTCCATTATTGCTAAATGATTTTTATTCTTTGCAATGACATGATATATAACAGGATTAACAAATATATTCACAACAATATTATATGGCACTGTTCTAAAAAAAATAACTGAAACGGTTACCAATTGATAAAATGGTGTCAGAATTTAATTATAAAACATTTCGCTTATTACTGAAGGTTTATTTCTATCGAAATAGCAATCATAGCATGAAAACCACAATACATGAGTTATCGATTGTTCTCGGAAGCCTATTAATTTATTCATCGCTCAAGTCAGCTGCAGTACATGATTGAGTATTAAATAATCCAGACAACTGATCGAGTTAATGATCAACATATATATATATATATATATATCTATCTACAAGAAGTTGCAACACTGTTGGCTTAAATATTGGCTTGTAGTTCATTGTATTAATTTTTCACTTTCAAAGTGTTATATTTAAGGGAATAATGTTATAAATATGCATAACCTTTTTGATTTGATATTATATATAAATGACAATTCCGATTAAAAACCAAGTTTTCTATGAATCGGATTTATGTTAAGAAATTTGTTTTTACAGAAATCGTAAATGTATGCTTCCTTTATGTAATTATTTACTTTAATAAACTTATTGAGCTAATTTTAAATCGTGCTTCGTTAATCAAAGGGAATGTTACTTTGAACTGATTTCATGAATCTGTTGAGCTTTATCCATTAAATGTAATATAAAGATATTGTATAAACTTCTTACTTGTACCTCCATTAAGCCCTCGTCGACGTCTGTATGGGAAAGCAGTATCAAAATAGTATCTGAGTTTTCCGTTGTTATGCAAAGTAAGCAACTCATCTTTTATTGAGCGTTGAAAATACAACCTTTATTTTGTCGACAAATAGCTGATAAGGGCATGAAAAGGTACCATCCTTTTAATTATTCACAATAAGAAAATAGTAATCATCATTCAATACAAGATTGTATTTTTATCTTAGATATACATAAAACTTTAGGGTGCTGCGAAGGTATATAACACAAAAGTTGGTTCATATCGAGTTTATTACATAAAATGCAGATAGCCTGTTTTCAAATTAAAACATGTTACTTTGTCTAAGTTAATACAAAAACAATATTTAGTTTTTGCTCATTTTCTCATGTAGTTTATATTCGATTGATGTTAGATGCTTTTGTACGTTAAAGAGAAGTTATGTAAACGAGTAAACGGTCCACACGATAGAAAGTGATTAAGCATGATATGTCGTATAAATTACTAAAATAAACTTATTCTATAAAAAAACATGTGCCCACGATTTTAATTATGTGTGTTACTTCACTACAATTAAAAAAAGGAAGTAAATGACCAATAATTCATTACACAAATTTGATTGACTAGAACCAAATTTCATGTAGCAAAGCTAAAGCTAAAGGTAATTATTTCAAATACTAATAATTCACGTAATGATTGTAGATTTTTGCCGCTGGAGACCATTTAGGCAGTTCTGCTGCCAAACATTAGGTGCAAATACCACTGTCTTGCAATTAGAAGGGCGCTGTAATTACGAAATAACTGAGATAAAAAAAAATCTTCGCTAGATTGTTATGAGCAAGCATGTCACTTATTATCAGTGAATTACTAGCTTGTCTTGTATCTTAGTTGCTTAAAAAAAAACAGATCATTCACCATGTTAAATAGGAACAAATTAGACTTAACTTTATTTTCAATTAAGGGAACGTTCCTTTAGACGGCGATTATCCAGCTTATAGCAAGGGAGTTTTGAATAAATAAAAACCCACGAGGTAAGCTCGCGAGATATAACCATAAATTGCTTTAATAAATTATCCGCCTTTATTAATGATGGTTTAATTACAAAAATATCGATAATCGATTACTATTATTTTTCGTTCCGTAAATACTAAAAGCGTTATAGCTGAAGCAGAACGGGACAGAACAAGTTATATAAAGGCATGAAATATACAGGCCTTCCTTTATTGACTCTTTTTAGCTGCTGGACATAACTCAGAGAGGATAGATTCCTCATAAAGACGCTGCAGTCATGGCCTTCTCCGCTTCTTCTCATCCTTCTTTAAAGTCAAAGAAAGCATATCGTTCTCATATCGACTATAAGGAGGATGATGGCAGGACGTTCTCTGATGTTCAAGTTTATGCTGCACAGGCACGGATAAGCGTATTTTTATTGATTTATATCGATATTTTGTAATACGTTAAATTTATGTACGTGTAGTATTTCTGATCTCTCATGCCTACTCCATGGCTATAATTTTTTAATACTGTTTAAAACAATATTAGGTTTTATTATATTTGGTTTGATATGCACTTACAATACCGAATTAAGTACATAATATTTCGATCAGTAAATATTTAGATTAAATATTTGGTAATATGACTTAAATTTTCATTTGATTAAATATTCATAATGCTAATAGTATCGAATCGTGCAGGGCAAATTAAATTAAGTGCTTTTATGTGAAACGTATTTTCGATTTAATTTAAAAAATAGTCTCTGATAATATTATATTTACCGGTATTATCATGAAATATGATGAATATTATGGATAATTCACTAACCAACAGCTTCATTACACTGAAGGTGACGTCACAACGAGTAGGCGGCATTGTACACAGCTTCTAAAGTTTTCCATTGTTGCTCCATAATGTCAATTTATAGCGAATGTAATAAGAAAGATATTTCTGTTTGTTTTGTTTTCAATAATAGTTATTAGTGATGTAAAGTAACAGTGTATATAGGTTGTACTTTTCTGCTGAGAAAACAAGTGATTGTGTTGGCCGGCTGAGTAGCTTCGAAAAAATTTCGTTTGCGAATGATGGTAAATTTTGTAATACGGTACTTTTAGTGTTTGGTTTTGGTGTATGAATATTGGTTGTATCGCTTAATGTGAGGAAGAAAATGGTGTAACATTTGAGATGATGAATGATCGAAGTGATGGAGGAAAAATACATGTTGTTGCGACCTCTTTTGAAGGATAGTGGTACTTCCAATACATAGTATAAAGAGGAACGTCAATAAAGTGGCAAAGTATTTTATGTAAAATACAATGTCTAATACACGGTTGCCGTCGCTTTTATTTGAATTAAAGAAAAACTCTGGGTAAATTAATAATACGATAAACACTAAAAACTTTTGTAGAAAGCTATTTGGTACCATCAGGCGAACGTTCTGCTCGTTTCGTAGCTTATTTTAACAAAAAAATATATATATTTTTATTTAATTATTGTACAGATTAAAAAAAAAACATTAACTCTCTCTTCGAATACATACATGTTGAATAATAGTTTAATATTACCTTTGATATGAGTACTAAGCATAATATATTACAACATTGTGTGTTCTCTATGAAGAAGATAAAATAAAATATCATGTTTACATGAACTGCTTTGAAGCTTCGTGTTTAAAAGGAATACAGTTACAGTTCTTCAATAGTTTCTATTGTGTGTTTCTTACTTTGTATATGTATATATTTCGTACATAAAGCCTCTTACCTTTGCTGCCTGATAATCACATATGAACACAAACAGCTTTTCTCGTACATATGAGGCCGAAACTGTAAGATTGGAATTGTTAATTTTATATCCTAATAAAAGATAAATACATCTGTGTACATAACTACAAAATTCTGTAGTAAATCTGAACATTACTAGTTGTTTGGTTAGTTATATCAAGAGATTATTATCGTAAAGGCTATGTTCTGTTTAGCAAATAACTTGAATTTTTAAGATTAAAATTTCGTGGCTCCAAAACTCGCGTAATATTTTTTTTTTTTTTTAAATTAGATGGAAAATAAAATAAAAGAATATTAAAACAACAGTGTTCTTATTTATTTGTACATTTTGACTTATTAAAGCTTCAAGATGTATTAGTTTCTACCTTGCAAGTCTGGTGGTCACGGCGTAATAAGATTTATTATGGAATAAGATTAACTTCCTCCGTGTTACAGTAGCTAACCGGTCACTTAGTAACAGACAGTTTTTTCTGATGTGTTTAACCTTAGCTACCAGCTTCAAGCAAAAAACCCCCTGCAATTTTCTTGAATTGAAACGTAGACTTTATATTGACGTAGTGTTTTGAGCAATCACACTTTACTACCAACAACATATCATTTAATACAACGTGAAATTGTAGCCACGTGTTGGTCTATTGTAGACATAAAAATTATGAGGGCTAATAGCTGATGGGACAGGAAGTTATTTAAATAGTGACCGTGTTCGGATGCATGCATTCACACACACATATTAGAAAGCAGCAACAAGTTGGTCTAATGATCTGGTGAAACTAATAGGTAAGTTCTGGCTTGTGTGTAGGAGACGAGTGATGGCGAAAGGAAGCTTTTAGGATTTAATAATGACGAATATTTTAAATCTTATTTGAAAATGTCTATTTTCTGCTTTAATTAAATTTCAGAGGAAACTGAAAGGTGCGTTACATCGTGTTTATAGAATTGTAAGGCCAGCTGCGATTTGTTGTATTTAGACAAATGAGATTAAGACTGTTTTATTGTTTGCTTTCCATAAATAAATCGCTTTATCTTTTGACACCTGTGTATTTGCTCTATTTTAGAATGTTTTACTAACTGAGATTTGTTGAATTCTGCTTGTTCCTACACGTATAGTTATATTTAAAGGAAAAAATACGAAATTATTCAAGTACTGCGATTTAAATTTTTTTGATCCTGTGTACTGATAAATCTGAAACTTTTCTTTTTAGTTTGCTTTAACGTATCATCATCATCAACAGCCTGCGGCAGTCCACTGTTGGACATAGGCCTCTCCCAAGGAACGCCATTTAGCCCGATCTTCGGCTATGTGCATCCAGTTGCTATCAGCCACCTTGCGCAGATCGTCGCTCCATCTGGCCGGTGGGCGCCCCGTGCTACGATATCCTAAACGCGGTCTCCACTCCAAGACACGTCTACTCCAGCAGTGGTCACCTCTGCGACACACGTGACCAGCCCATTGCCACTTTAATTTGCATATTCACTTTAACGTATATTTTGTTAAAATTTTTAATAATGTAATCATTACATAAACGTTTTAATATTTCATTAATTACTACGTTATATTATTAAAGATTGCAAACAATTATGAGGGATTGTCATCTAGCAAGTATAGTTTTAATAACAAGAACAAAGATATCGACAGTATTTTAGATCTCTACTTACAGGCGTATTTTAGATTATGTTATTGTTTTTGGCATTCTTTTTATAAAAAGCATATTATTTTTAATACTGAATTGAATCAGAATAAAATTTATGCGAATAGCATATTTTAAATATTTGGTAAACTAAATTTATGTACGACTTAAATAAATCTTTTATAAATAAAGTCTCAAAATAAATAAAAGAAAATCTTTTATAAAAAAAGTTTTTAAATTGGTCCTAAATTAAAGGAAAATGTAACAGGTAGTTAATTCCAGCAATCCCAAAATAGAGACTTAATTCGAAAAGGCGCTTTTCTCCAAAGACATGGATTAAATGCTTGCTATATAGGCTTCGTTTACTAAATGATATATTTCTATTTTAAGACAATTATAAATAGAATCCTACTGGAGAGTTGTGCTTTAACCTTCGTTTGGAATAAACGTCTACAAGTTGTCGTAAATTTTAACATCAACACAACAAGTGATGAAAGAAGTTTTAGTGGCAAAATAGCTGCAGTTGTCCGAATTTGAATAATTTCCCGTAATGCCGCTGCTATCAACACTGTACTAAAAGTTGCTTCGGTAATTGAGGCTATTTCATCAAGTACTTGGTAAATATTCTTTTTTCTGCACGCCTCTTCACGACAGACCATGTTATTCAATAGCCTTCAGAAAGCAGTGAAAAGGAGCTAAATACAGAACCCCATTTGCATGATCATTTAACTATTGTTCCCCTTCATACGGTGGCTATACTTTGTGCCTTTTGATGATATTTTATTATTGCGGTTTTGTTCAACAATCATCAACTTATATATATATCAATATCAATTTTCATAAGCCAATATTGTCTATTGCATGAGGTTATTAGTTTACATATGCAGGAGATATAACGCATTATCCGCTATAATTCAAATCAACGGTAAATATGGAATAACTTAGATTTTCATTCATCGCATAAAGTTTACACAGAATTAATATCATCGCGGTGATCTCTTGATCTGGATTAGCATTCAAATAGAAACAATACATTTTCAACAAACAAAGAATTGCCTCGGGCATGGGGTATAATCCACCTTGCACCGACGCTACCAGAAGAATAACACCCGGGTCTTCCTTTGATAGCTAACATTTTTGGAATTGATAGGAACTGTGAATATGATTCGGCAAAATAAATGGTTGATTTTCTTCCTGACGATTCTTGCACAGCCTTAAAGTACTTTTTGCTGTCCAAGCTATTTGCAGCTTCAATTAAAATTTCTCGTGTAGACTTAGACTTTTTGTATTTGATAACCATAGTCTTTAAAATAGACTTCAACTATGTTCTATCATATTTAAAATCTTTGTAAGTTTTTAGTTGCAACAAAATGTATTTCTGGTAAGAATATCCTTTTTCAAAATATAAAATAAATAATGTATTATATGCCTTATAGTGCATTTATCAAGGATCTATAATTCTTCATTTTTATCTGTTTTATTTATTTTTGTCTAATCTTTAATCCGTTTTCTTTAATTGCTCAGGCCATTCTTTTAAAAGATGAAGGAAGAGATGAAACAAAATGAAAATATCAATTCCACAGGTACATGATTACATATAAAAGCAAAATAAATCTGTTTTAAGGGTACGACATGAATCAACTCTCTTTGTATTTAGATTTATGATACAAAGTTTATTACATATTTATGATAAGTTTTATCACACATTTATAATAAAATGTCTTTAATGATACAAACATTAATTACGGCTTTCTATATATATAACCTCTATACTAATGTAATTAATTTCGTTGATGGGTATCAAACAATAAGAAAAGGTTGAATTAATATTATGATTATACCTGATAAAAATTAGAAAGTGATGAAAAGTATTTTAAATGAACAAATTGTTATAACACGAACTTATTTAATTCAGTTATATCTCAACTAAGTTTTGAATGTAGTTGACTAAAGAGTGCCCTTGTGCTTTAAATAAATTTCCAATACAGCATATTGGTGACGTAGAGACTAAGACGACAAGAGTCGCGATGACCTAGTTAGTATTGTAAGATACGAGATACGTGTAAACAATACACAATGACAATGAGATGCTGTATCGAGTTTACATACACAAAGTGTTTTATTTTTGTTATAATCCTTCCTGAGGTCTTATCTGTTTCTTGAAGGACAAACATTTTTCAATTTCTTTTTAATTTCGCAAATAGTTTATACCCATTTTAACAGCTTATTAATTGGAAGTGAATGTATGTGGATAGTAAAGCCGCATGTGATATATACAGACAGATTAAGGATAGCAACTTTTATAAATACTCCATAGGAAAAAGGTTTTATTTTTTTCATATTTGAATTACATCCAGACTAAGAAAAAGTAAGAAGTTTGTAGGCTCACATTCATTAATATTATGTTCGCTTAAGTGCGTGTGCGTTGTTATTATTATTTTAAAATTAAAACACTTATGAACGTTTTTTTCGGCATTTAGTGGTAATTATTGCAATTAAAACTTGTGATTTTCTGTATATCAGGAAAGTACTTATATAGAACAAAGGTGTTATGTAGATAACTCAGTGCACAAATACAAGAGTAGAATAAATACGTCCTTTTCATAATAATTTACCCCTCTCCGAGTTTCAAACATACACAATTTCAAGTTACTTCAACGTTTGAGAAAAGTTACAGGAGTTTATTAAGGTTTCACAATCACGTTCATCTTAAAACACGTGAGAAACGAATACGTAGTTATTTAAAGTTAGTCTCCTTCGTTAAAATGTCTTGATTTATCAGAAAGTCGGTTTTCGTATAATTATTTTTAGTGTAGTTTTTATAAATATTGTAATATTTTATTTAACAGTTTTATTATATGGTGACCAAGCCTCGACAGTTTTAGGAGATCTAAGAAAATCATACGTTGGCTGTTGCAGTCTTTTATTCTCGGTTTGCAGTTATGTGTAAATTATGTTCTGTTTAAATTATTTGTAAATTAAGTCAATGTGGGTTACTTATAGTTACAAATAAAACCTTTTGTCGTCTGGTGATTCATAGATTTCAAAACAATACCTACAGGAATAAATTGTACAACGCATTAAAATAACAAAACATGTACATAATATGTAACAAATTATGTTAGTTCGCTTTATTTTTTTTTTTCTAATGAAAAAGTCCTTCGAAAATTCAAGAAATATGTTCACATGATTTCTAAAGGAAACGAAATATAATAAAAATATTTAGCGACACTGAAAACGGTATGCGTGTTATCCAGTTCAAAGCTCTTGAACAATGCGACACTACTTTCACGAATTGCTGCTTTTATTTCTAAGCAGAAATATCATAAATATTATTACTACAAATTTAAGACTTTATTTTATCTGTTCAAAAGTTTTTACAGTGTTTCTTTATTCCAGATTTAAGAATGTATTGTTTATTAATGAAAATAAAAATGAACGATTTTTCTCGAAAAATAACTTTAATGTTTTAACAATGATACTTATTTTGTTTGTAAAAAATGTTAGAAGAAAGAAAAAGGGCTGGAGAAACGTTATAATAAGTAGATTATTATTAAAGAGTCGCAATCCCCAAAACAGAAAACATCTTAAAGTAAGAGCAAGATTTTTTTTTATATAAACATCATTTTGATTTTTCCTGAATTTGAAGGTAATAAAAATAAATATTTTGTCAAACTAAATGCATGCTTTTAAAATCTCGATAACGTAATTCAGGGTTTTCATCAAGATATTACATGCACGAAAGCGAGCTATAAGGAGTTTCCAGATTAATAGTATAAATCACACGATAGGGCGCCGACGTAAAAATGCTGTTTAATATTTAATACAATTTCTTTCAATGTCTTCTTTCAACGATATTGTTAATATTTGCGTATTCAAAAATTAATTCAGTTAAGAAAGAAAGAATACATAATTCATTTTAAAACGTGTCAAGTCTTAAACTGAAACTTGTATATTGACACTGATTAATGGCGAAAGTTATCGTTCAACCGTGTTATTTTATTACCTTGACTATTTAGTGATGAATTGGTTTTCTGAAAGATTTATTCACCTGGGATTAGACTACAGACACTATTTGATTTGTGTTCGATAAAGTAGTTGGTAAATAGGATATTTCTACTTTTTAGTAAACAAACATATAATACTACGCCAGTAACCGAAGTATTTTTTGATCATTGAACCCTCATTTATTAAAAAGCTTCGACTTGTTATACTTAATATAAAACGGATTATAGAAATAACTTTTTCATATTATATTTGTTATTATTGTTAGGTACAGTTATGTCAATCCAAGTCTAATATCTTGTTGATGGGTTTTAAATTGCCTTGAGAGAAGATTAAATATATTATTAGAATTAAAGAATTGCCAGTCGAGTTATTGTAGAGGTTTCGAGATGCCGGAGGCTAGCAATCATAGAAAACATATAAAGAATAGTTTTCATCTCAAATTAATTTCTCCGTTTTCTTTGTTTAATATGTTATTGAAAGGATTTTTTGTCTGAATAGAGGCAACGAGCAACAGTGAGAGTGCAATGGTCTTATTTTTTTGTAGTGGTAATGACATGAAAAATTTGTGTAACGCCTACTGACTTTATTTCTTTAAAGGTAATTTCTAATAATAATGTATTGTTTATTGTACATCATTTACATAAATATAAATACATTAAGTCAACCAAAAAGAACTGTACAATGGGCGATCTTTTTGCTCAGAAGCAATTTCTGTCAGACATCCAATTGGGAAAAAAGAATAAAAATAAGAAAATTGTAAGAAAAGAAGAGCGCACTTAATTAAAATCTGGAACATTTAACAATAGGATCAAGCATCAGCATAAATAAAAGTAAAATTGGAATTTACAGTACATGATAGTAATTAATTAATTGTCTTTTTAATTTATACCCTTTAGTTTTATTTTCTCATTTTATTACTTAGTTTTATCTGTCTCTTTTTCAGCGTGGATTATTTAAATATTAAATTATCAGACTTGTTTTATTAATACTTTCAAGTTCAATACAAAAATTGCGAGGAAAATACGTTCAAAACGTCATTATGTCAACATTGACTGATGACTACTAAACACTTTTTGCTTCTCGTTTATTAAAATTTACGTACAAAGGGTATAATGGTTATGTATTAAACTTTGTGTAGATGTTGAACATTGTTGTTAGATTAAGCTGTGTTTATATTATCGTTACATGTTTAAAGAGCAAATATGATTTCTTCATCATTTATTATATAAAAGTAATATTCGCGATAATGGAATACTCATAAGTAAATAAAAATAATAATAGTAGTATAATAGTATAATAGTTTATAAAAATATAAAAATTTGTGGAAAGGTATATGATGAAAATGTAATTTGTGTAAAACTTGTATGGAGTGTATATTATAAATTGCCATATGGAAGATTTAACGTGGGATGGATTTATAGTTAGATAAACTTAAATGTAATGGCAGTTCATAGGTAGTGTATGTAATATTATGTTATGTTTTGAGAGATTGTTTATTATGTATGTTGTAGTTTAGAGGTCGGTGCGCGGCCTGCAAGGCATAGTGCGCGCGCGGCGGCGGGGCGGGGTCGCGACATGAGCAGCGCGCGCGCAACCCGCCCCGCCCGCTATGCAGAGACTGCGCACGACTTTCAAACGCTCCAAGACTCCCACACCTGCAGATATGAAGACTCAAAGCAGCCTCGAGGTGCCTAAGCAGGTAAATATAACATTTAACAGTGTCATCATCATCAAATTAATCAGCCTTTATTGGTTCATCGCGGGATATATCTCTTTCCTAACGTTTTCCACCAAACGCAGTTTCCGGCCCGTCGCAACCACCCACATGTTATATACTCAACAACTGGCGGACTCGGCGAACTTTGTTCCGCCTAACAATCAATAAATGGGCTGATTTATGATTTTAAAATAAAAACTAAATTATACAGTTAATCTTTTTATTATATCAGTACAATAAATTACAGAATTTGATTGAATGAAATTGAATTTGAGCGCAAATGGATTGTGAATTTTCATGGCCGTTGAAGTACAATTTAGTACTTATTATTCTATTTCCGACGAAGACAAATCTAGACACACAAAAACCATGAAAATAGATTCAACCGTGTATAAGTTATCGTATCTCTCAAGTTGGATCAAACTGCACATAGTGTACAAGTTTTATTAAAATTGATTTAGTAGTTTAGGATTCGATCGCGGACAATTACTCTGACACGTAATTTATATATTAAGATGTAACATAAAATAAACAGTTCACTTTAGATTACCGCTGTTGTATAATAGAAGGTTAACGTCACGTACCCTTCTATTACAAGATGAGAGATAAGGCCATGGTTTAGCGAGCTGGTCAAGTGAAGGTGTATAGACGTTGCATGGCCACGGAAGTGTTAGATTACGGTTAGGGTTGTTTTAGCGACGTTTTAGCGTAGCCTATTAGATAAACATTGATTCATTACGTTATATAAGAAAATTATTTATATCTGAAGGAAATACGGTTAGAACAGTCTGATTGTTCCTCCTCTGGTTACAATACAAAGCTCGATTGCCGGCTTACCACAAAACATTTCCGTAATAAGATCCGCTATTTTTAATCAAAATAAATGTGTCCTTAATCTTTACTAAACTTGGCTCAAAAAATGTGTTGTTTTAAATTTTTAATGTTGACGCTGTAACATTTAACTTTAATTCTATTTTTACTGTAAATTTATTTTACCTCGTTAAAATGGTTGAGCAAAGTTTCTTCGAGCGAATAGTTCGGTGTTTATGATCCGAACGGTCGTTTTCGATCTCATTATCAGGTCCTAAATAAATAGTAGTGTTTTATCAAGCCGTCCAATCAACTGCTTTTAAATAGCTTTTCGGTCAAACCCAAGAGGGTTTGATAACCCGATTTTTTTAATGGCACGTTAAAATTTCTTTTTTTTTGTACTCCAGTAATTTGCTAATTACAAAATTAAAAATAACATCGCTATTTTAAACAAAGCAAGCTTGAAAAGGGCAACATTAAAAGCCCTTTCAGTAAGTTTTAATTCTGTTTTCAATCAATACAGAACTTTTAATAACGTTTGGAGTTTGATTTTTTATTGTAATTTTATTAACGAACTTTGTGTTTTATTGCTTATCACAAAAATCAAGCTATATCATTTTTAAACGGTATGCTTTATATCCTGTTATATACATTTAGTATACATATAACTGTATTATTATACATACATCTGTATTATTATACATATAACAGTATTTTATAAGATATATCAACAATTGTATTTCACGCGTTATTCTTCTCTCTTGATAGCTTATTTGATAGCCACGCCACATTATCCGATCCATAACAAAAGTCCTTTACGGGGAAAGAAATATTTTAATGTTTCACGAACGTAATGGCGGCACAAGTAGTGATATTATTAAATTTAATTGGTACGTTTATTATGTACCTCTCCAGGTAAGCTTTGCTCATTAGCGCCCATATTCAGACGCCTATATATATGACATTAGCCTTACTTATTTTTCTAGGTTCGGTCTGCTTCGTTCGATGAGATCCAACTGGAAGCTGCACGTGGGTCGGCATCAAGCTCTTTGCTTGCCGTACCTCAACAAAGTGCCAGGAGTCGCTCTTTCGATTCAGCGGGGTCTGACGATTCAGGCACTTATCTTGAAGTAAGTGAAAAATATTTACATATATAATACTAGCTGACCCAGCAAACGTTGTTTTGCAATATAGATAATTTCTAGGATAATTTTTTAGTTCAGTAAAAAAACACATCTTACAAGTTTGTGGGGATGTACTTATAATCGAAAGTAATGTAGATAATGTATATATACTTTAATTAGGTTAATAAAGGTCAATACCAATTAATACATTAAACTGCCATCTTGCAACATTATTGTAGCTATGTGGATAGAATAAAAAAAATTGAGATTGAAAAATAGGGGTGATCTTTAATGATTGATTTATTGAGATACATTGTACCTTTTTAACTGTAAGCCATGACAAAATAAAAATAAAATTTTGGCCAAAAAAATTCACGTATATAATTATCAAATAAATAATAAGGGTCCATTTTCAAAGAGTCAAAGTGGAGGATTGTTATTACGTATTTTTTATTGCTGTATCATAAACAATTTAAAATTTTGACACCCTTGCTATTTAGGGGTACAAAACATCGAAGTAGGCCGATTTTCAGAGCTACTCAATAAGTACACAAAATTTCATGATAATCGATCTAGCCGTTTCGGGGGAGTTCAAGCACAAACACCGTGACAAGAGAATTTTATATATTAGACTAGCTGACCCCGCAGACTTCGTACTGCCCCGATCTCAATCTCAATCAATGTTTTAACTTTACTGCATGATACACTATCTCATCATACATTAAACCTCTTTATGGGTATAAAAATTATATTCATTTGAAACAACACGACCTTCCCTAGATTCCCGCTAAAGTTTGTAAAATTTTATGATTGCAATAAGAAATAATTATTTGTCAATAACAAAACATGAAAGTATTCGTTTAAATTTTATTTCTGAACGACAGGACGAACATCAAATGTTTGACAGATAAGCATAGTTTCTAAGGGAAAACGAAACTGTTGTTTTACTATTATCCTATCTTTTTTTTCACATTTACTCACCTTTTAAACTTTCCCAGGACTTCCACGAATAATTCAAAACCAAAATTAGCTAATTCGGTTCAACAGTACCCGAGTTTTAGCGAGACTAACGAACAGCAATTGATTTTTTTAATATTGATATCCACTCGTTCTCCTGTGAAATAGAAGATAATCAGCGGCGTAGGGCCGGGAGTAGCTGAGCACGGAAG
>DWHU01000577.1:0-17495 GCA_018247975.1 Parides photinus | reverse complement strand
CACATTTGCACTCAAAAATAGTAAAAGTATTTTTTTGTACGGGATACTTTTGATTAATATTAAAATTTAGTAAACTCTTCCATGCGGATTGCTATCGAGTACTGGTTTTTTATGCTATGTCTCATTATCTCAGTTATTAGCCTAACTACAAGTCAATTAATTGCCGACTTTAGCTAGAACTGCATATAGTTTGTCCAATTATCCTTTTTTAAGAATCGTTTCTAGTGATTACAGCACAATTATTGATCTTATGGACAATATATTTAACGATTATGTTACAAGTTATTAGCAAATATGATACGAGTTATACAAATTAATCGATATTCTTAGATGAAAACTTTTGTAACAGCAAAATGGCTTTTTTAATAATAATAGAATGAATGAATCGTCCGGGAGACGAACGCTATTATGTGCCTGCCTATCACCCTAGATATAAATTTCTAGGGGATACTGGTCTAATAATTTCGATAAAAGTTCTTTTTCTATAACATTAATATTTTTTTTATGGTGCGGGTTCTCTGTTATTGCCTGATACGATTTATTTTGCAACAATTTTGATGGATATTCACGATAGTTTATTCAGTTGCTATTTGATAAATCGCCGCTATCTTTACCACTGAGGCAGTACTCTAAGATCTGGCTTTTCATGATCATTGTCCATTTAAATATCAACTGTAACTTAATATTTATTTTAAATCCTCCCTTGGGTACCCGATTCACGACACGTCGCTCTTGAAAGTTTTTTTCCGGATGTTCTCCTTCTGCATTCGTTCGCGATAATGTTCGTAACGATTATCTGTATCGAATGGATTGAGAGTGTGCTCACCAGCCCTGGGTTCAGTGTTATATTTTATTTAAGTAACGCATGCATTCCATGGACATTCACTAGAAGCCCGGCCATGACTCGGAGCGCGGCGAGCATTGTCGCAATGCGTGGTGTCACTCACGCAACGCTGCGACACCGCGTTCAATATCAACGCCTTTAGATCGAAGCCGGATCGGCCTCATTTCTATTGTACCTTAAATATAGTCTAATAAAACAAAATAATACTTAAACTTTGTTTGATTGCACGCTCATTTCTTATACATATTGAATTTATAATGATAACATGTACATTGAATATATATTTAATAATATAAGGAAGCTTTGACAGCCGAGTGGTTACATACCTTACTTTATCTGAGTTCTGTGCGTTTTAAGAAATTAAACATCACTGGCATTATCTGCCAACCCGCACTTGGCCAGCGTAATGGATTATCACAACTCTCTCATTATGGGAGAAGACCCCGACTCCCTGCAGTGCAAACTTTAAGTGGGCTCTTTATGTTATGTTATAATAAAAATGAATTCCATTTATCTTTTAAGACATTACAAAATATTTATTAAAGACATGAACGAAGACAAACCTAAAGATAATAAATATGAAAGTATAATTGTAATTTAATCTAATACAATTCTTCATAATTACTGGTAATTGTTGCTGTTTCATAGTTGTTTGATATAACCAAACGAGAACGTTATCGGTAGTATGCTTATCGCCTTCAAACTGAGATCTTTTTTAGATATTTAAATTTCTTGCAATTTTTCTAACAAATTATGCTTAAATTTTATATTTGCTTTGTAACTATATCTTAACTTTGTCAGTATTGTAGATAGACTTGTAGCTATCGGAATGATCGATGGAACAAACTTTCGGCTTCTTTAACTCTTGTGATGAATAAAGAAAACGATTTTACAATTCGCCTTCGCTTCTCACGTGCACTTTTCGTTTTAGTATATTAAAGAAAGGAAACCAAAACAATAATATAAAGTATTGTAGAAAGGTTTTTGAAGTTTTGTCAATATTTTATAGCGAGACCGTGTTAGAGGGTGCCTTGTAGAAGGGTTACCTCATTCTACAATTATAAATTTGGTATATATTGCAAACAGCAATGTCCTGAACACATGTAGTTTTAGTCGTTATTTCAAGAACACTAGAATAAGTGAGTTTATGATTTTGTAATTAATGTTTGTTGAAAATAAATAATAAATTTTTAACCAATGAATAAATACATCAAAAGTTATATTTTAATTACAGTTATGATAAGAGCCAATGCTTACGATATCTAATAAACTACGCCCGATAAATTTTTATTCGTTCGCATTACGGGAATGAATGCTACTATATACGACTGCATTAATTTGTACTAAAAACTATTTTGTACATACTTTATCTAATGCTTATTTGTATGGATTGATATGATTTTTTAAATGCACAACATTTAGTAAATTGGCTATTAAATCATAAGGGCGTAAAGCCAAAGAAGTTTATCATTGAGGAAATCTTCTTGTGCCCTGCCATGTGCTAAACTATCGACGACTATTCATAAATCGTAATGAAAATATATTACTAAATTAATATTTATACGAATATGAAATACAACTCCGCGACATAAATAAATTTTCATATCCGGTTGTTACATGTTTGGCATTAATTGAGACAATGTAACAGAAATTTGATGTATTAGATAACAACTGTGTTTGAATTTTGATTGGTTGATTTGGTTGTCAATATTTTGCGATTCACTTAACGATACGAGTCGGAAATCGTCGGAATCAAACGCTGGTGATGCAATGGGACATGCTATGAATCAGAATCTTAGTATGAAGGCAAATTTTTACAAAACCGATGATCACTCTGTAAAGTACAATTTTTCAAAATCACATAAATTCTGATTGTATAGGTTATATCCGAAATGTTTATTTCATTAAAACCGAAAAAGCATTTCTCTATAGATACCTGTGAATATTCAGTTTGAGTTAATAGTTAATATTTTTAATAATTTGTATCTATTATTATCAACCGTGGCTATTATTGCAGCTAAATATCAATAATTGCATGACAACAAGCTTTAGTAGAATAAAACATCGAAATGTTATTTTTATGTCTAACAACCATATATAGAAACAGAAAGGAAAATAGAGCCTATAAACTGTTACAATTGTATCACATATGACAAGGTGAACAAGTTAAGGCTACCATACTGTCGACAGCCAAGGATATTTGAAGTTTCTTTGTACTTTCAAAATATGATTCGTGGGATAATAAAATAATCACATATTACGAGCATAGTCTGGGTTTGGTAAAAGTAATTTTTTAATACACTTGTAACTTTAATTTAATCTATGAAACCTCTTATGGTGATCTAATTATCTCTGACTCTTATGTGGTGTCAATTTAAATACAGAAAACGAAATGGCTGAAGTTGTTTTTTAAAAATAAATGTTAAGATATCCTCATTCTTATATTAGGTCTTTAAACAAAAATATAATAAATTTTGTATTTTTATTAATTTATGCTACCAAAATCAGATTAGACCTAATTAAAATTGAAGCTGTTTCGTTGTATCTTGAGATTCTCTACCGGAACACATCTTTCTACTCAACTGTAATTACACAACTTCCCAAAGACCAAGTAACATTTTGCTGTGCCTCCGGATATTATAAAGCCTTAATACTAAACGTACGTTTTACTACATTGAATTAGTAGTACTAATCTGACCTTTATTATGATAAATGCCGAGTAATTTGATTTACATATTAATGCGGGCGAAGGTGAATGACATCGAGTTGATGAGTCACAGACGGAATCTGAAACCGGGCAATGCACCAAACGGGTTTTGATAGGAAAATCAAGTTTTACTTTTTTTATTAACCGTTGTCAAAAGGAAGGTTAAGTATAATATAATTACGCATAATTTTAAAGCTTTTCACGATTTTTTAAATAAAGAAATCGTAATAAAAGTCTGAACATAATCTCGTATATATTACGTTGGAGAATAAGTTTGTAGAGATTATATGTAACACTTCCATAAATTATAATTTTATGTGAAACAAACTCTATTTAGAGAATTAGTGACATATTACCATATTTAATAATAATATGCATTCTCTCTTATATATCTTGGATGTAAATCAGACTTTATTATCACAGAATAACTATAGCCATTTTTATAGCGCGTCCTTGGCACCAATATGCAGTGGACACCTGTCAACGGTTTAAAATTTTATCACTATTGCAATGTAGGGTACTTTAACGTATTCCACACTCTATTCTCGTAGATATCCGTATGAACTTAGTACTGATACCAATTATTGGTTAACTTGGAATTTATGAACGTTAACAAAATATGGATCATGTTAACATACAATTTTTTTTCTTTCATCGATTTTAAATATGTGTGTTTATCATCATCAGAAGGTTGGTAATATATGACTCTATAGATTATTATAGATATTTATATAGGTTAATGATTGACTACGATCTTTCCTAATGATATAAAGCGGTGATTTGGTTTGCGGTCATAAAACGCACTTATATATCAATAACCAATTCACTCTTTTCTTGAAGAAATCTTTCTCTCGCATCTCGTCCTTTTTTACAATTGGTATTATATTGGACGAAAATACTGAAAATAATAGTCGTAAATACTAGATTTACATAATTGTATTGTGGATTTACAAATAAATTATTAATAAAATTATTAGGTTATGTCTATAACATTTAGTAACAAGATTTGGTTCGTTCGGGGACAACGCCCACCTCACATACGCACATATAGTTTTCTGCGCTTTAAGCAAACCCTAGTGTGTACATACAGAACATACGGCCCTATATAAACCCCCATATCATAGAGTTAGGCACACATCAAGCCCTAGTGCTTAGCGTGAAGTATCGTGCCAAAATATATATAAAATTAAGGAAATGTTCGCTAAGGTAAATATTGATAAGATTACATATTGATATCATCCATCCATTATCGTTTCTCTATAGAAATTATATATTAACTAATCATATATTTTTTAAAAGGTTGTAGTAGTTTGTGCTCTGTTGAGCATTGTTCATGGTGGATTGATTGCGAGTCCACATGGAGCAATTTCATCACAGAGTATAGTCCTAGGTCATCCAGCTCCAGCGTACGCAAGAGCGTATGCTGCTCCTGCTCTCGCTGCTCCCGCCTACGCTTCTCCACTTGGTTTAGGATTAGGTAATTTGAAAAATGCATTTTCAACTTCAAATTGTAGTTTATTTGTTACTTCAATCCTATGATTTTAGGACATGCACTGGGACATCAATCCTAAATGAGACGACTAGAGACGTCATCTTATTGGCTTTTTTTATTTTGTCATTACGCTGGTGTGAAAGTGTAATAAAGCGATATTCTTATCAAAAATCTTTTAAATTTAAATTGAAAAAACAAATTTTTAATTAATATTTTAAAAAATCTCTTTTTGATATGTAAAGTTGTAATAAAACGGTCACTTTCCTGGTGAAACAAATTATAATTCACTCAACGGAAATCGTCGTTTTTGTAGTCCTTCTTATACCTAGTCATAGTATTAAACAATTTTTTATTATAAATTTTCAATGTTAAAATATACTCGTGGTATCAAGCGGAAACTTATATATCAAAGAAATTGGAGGTAAAGACTTTGTAGTACTTTATAACAAAGTTTACAATAAAGTTCAGACATATTATAGTGAAATAGTTACAATTAGGCGCAAGGTTTCTAGTGATAAAAAAGATACATTACCTTTACTTACTTCTGTATAAATTAATTATTTTTTACATATTTATAATATTATATTCACTTGATAATATAGGGCACGGCGCCGTCGTTGCGCATGCGGCGCCGCTGTTGCGCGCAGCACCTATCGCCCACGCCGCCCCTGTTGAAGTTTATGTAAGTCCATTACATAATATTACTCGTAATACTCGCCAATGACATTAATAAGAATTTAATCTCGTAATAATACCTCTAAATATTAATTATAATAATTCTGCTGACAACCAATCTATATCATTTGCGATAAAACTTACCGTTGATGAGGCTTTTTTCACCATAATAGCGCTCCTTCTATAATTTTTGCTGAATAAAATTTAGTGTCTCATACACTTAATTTTGTTACTCAGTCGCATCCAAGCTACCAGTTCAACTATGGAGTCACTGACGCGCATACCGGGGACCAGAAGAACCAGTGGGAGGCGCGCGACGGTGACGTTGTGAAGGGACAGTACTCGCTGGTCGAGCCCGACGGCACCGTCCGCACCGTCGACTACACAGCTGACGATCATAACGGGTAATTACAAACACTTAAGAAGATAGGATTCTAGAGAAAAGTTTTATAAGTTTTTTTTTAGTCTCTCCCATTTTCCTAATTACTTTTTGGGGTTGGAGCAGTGTGTCAGTTCTGATCTGTGTTAAACACACTGCTAAGGTTTTGGCAATGGTTTTTCCAGCCGGCCGCCTGCCTGACGCTAACTCTTATTGGGAATGCAAGTGATATTTAATTTCTTAAACCGCACGTAACTCGAAAAGTCATTGGTGCGCGCCTGAATTTCAACCCGCGACCCCTGAATCGGAGGCCGGTGTCCGTAACCACTAGTCTATCACGGCTTCATATAATTTACTTATCAATAAGTATTAGATATTGTTATTTTATTTATTTATGTTTCTTACTGAGTATCTCATTTTCTACCAGTCAACCAGAGACGTGAAGAGATGCTGTGGTAGAAGTAGAAAAAATAAAGTTTAAAAAAATTATTGTTATACCATACATACATACATTAATCAATACATACATATATATATACATAAATAAATACATACATATAGAAATCCGGCTATAGATATCTGTTGTTGGAGATCATATTGGTAGGAAAGTATCATTATCGAACATGGCGTAAACCTTAATTGATTACTAGGCTAATTATCTGGTTTAATTACTTGAAAATTACTGTTTTTAGGAGAACACCATGAAGCCGTTTGAAGATAATTAAATAAATGATAAAGGTTTATGCACACAATACAAATAAATATATTTCTGTTTAGATTCAATGCAGTAGTCCGCAGGCAAGGTCATGCCGCCCATCCAGCCACCGCGCATGCAGTAGTTGCCGCCCCAGCCTATGGGCATGGTCATCTCCTCGGCTAGAGAACTCTATATGTTCTCTAGCAATCTCTAATAAACGACGATTATTTATACTTGCTTATTATATACTTAGATTAAGCACGAACAGAATGCTACAACGAGAGTAGAAATCTTCTTAGTTATGGTACAAAGCGGGCTGCACATTGGTATGCATTGTGGGCACTGGTTTGCTTTAGAGGCTATACGTTTCATAAAATGTATCTGTAATGGAACTTGGAAGCTCAAACTTTAAGACATTTTTGCCATCAGTATCCATTACGAAAGATATTATTCTTTTGTAACATATTTTCATTTAGTCTGTAAGTTTATCACGCGTGTTATTACATTTAATGTAAAAGTGTTTTAGTTTTCTATGCATTTTGTGAAACGTAAAATATAACGCCTGCTATGGTGCTGTTTAAAGACTTCTATTTTTGCTGCTTATAAAATTGTATATTAATATATTGTTACTTTCATAAACAAGGGACTTTTATTATAAATCATTCAACCTCAACCTATTTCTATTAAAATTCGTATCGAGTTCTGCACTATACCACATCATTTTAAATCACTACTAAATATTAATACTAGAAGGTATTTTCCCTTAATTTTCACAAAATATTCGCAATCGTAAAGTACTTTAGCTGTGAATGTGCAATTGAATTAAAAAATAATTAAAAGCTTTTCTATTAGTCTTCGCCTAGACCTAGACATAAGTCTATAATATCCCAGAGATTCCATATAACCAAATAATTTAACAAACATGTTCTTACTGTGTTTGACTAAAAAAGTCTAACTGATTATCATACCATGATACAATATCGCGATGCGAAACAAATTTTTTCTTTTAAGGTTTTTTTAATAATTTCAACCACCTTCATATTATTTTTAATGATTTTAATAATAACATGAAGGTTGTGTTTATGAAGGCAAATGGAATAAATAATAAAACATTTTTTTAATTATGTGTTATAATGTTTACAAAAAATAATTTACCCTAATTAATTACACATCTAGTAACAAATTTTTAAAAAAATATTAAGTTCATAACAAACTATAATATTAGTTTTCATGGTGGCTCTCAATCTGTACATGTTGACCAGGCGCAGAATGCTTTACGATGGCATTGAATCTGGAAAAAAAAATAATTTGTTATAAAATAGAGCTATGTAGGAAATTACTGTTTAATAGAACAAAAGGCTTAGTAAATAATAATTGGTTTGATATTATTACCCGTGATGCTTGTCGGAGCTGTACTCAACGGTCCTGACGGAGCCATCAGCCTCCTGCAACGAGTACACTCCTTTCACGACGTCTCCATCGCGGATCTCATGCTGGAACTTGTTGTCTCCGGTGTGAGGATCTTCCACTTTGTATTCGTACTGGTATTTTGGGTAAGCCTAAAAATCCAAATAACATTTAATTGAACCACTTTGTATTTTACTTACAAAACACAATTCCTATGCGATAGATGATCTAGTTTGGAATTTAAACGTATGGAGTGTGATGCAAATTAAATAGTAGAAAGCGTCTATAAATCTTGTGCCGGACGTCCGCGTGCGAATAGACAGTTTATATTAGATATTATCAAATAATATGCTTACGTAATAATCAACCAGTTCTTCGTGTGAATCTTGACTAGGAACTTCAGGTTTGCGGTACACGGGAGCTTGAGTGATCTTAGGGGCATAGTGAAGAGGTACCGAGTTGGGAGCTTCAGCGCGTAATGCTCCTGGTAGAGAATGCAACTGATGGCGGACTGGATACTGGACAGATTGAACTGAAGGTTGAGCAGGTTTTTGAGCGATAACGGGCTCGAGGTTTTGGAAGTACTGCTTGTAATTCACAGGTTCCGGGGAGTATTCGGTATTTTCTTGTGATTCTTGGACAGGCTGTGGTTGATGATAGACAATACTTTGTGATGATATCGCGTGTCCGTTCTCGTTGCGGTATTGGTTCTCAGGTTGAGCTTGGCTTTCTTCCTCGCGGATCGGAGCCGGTTCCTGTTGATACACGAAGGGAGCGCGCTCGGTTTGATACTTGTATTCCTTAAGCTGTTCACGTTGAATGATTGGTTTAATTTTATATTTGTACTCTTGGCAGGAAACGGCCGATACGGCGACGGTAAGTAAGAATATCTGAAAATACACAAATATTAATATCAAAAGCTTAGTTCAAAGCGGATATATTGGTATTTTGCGTTAAAATAATCGAAACACAAACTTTAGCTAACATGTTGTTCTTTCTTCTTTGACTTCCGAGGTGAAACTGATGAATTAACATAGGTTTAATGCCCAATATATACCGGAGACGTTACGAGAGAGAAATGTATCAATCTACTACCGCTGGGGGCGTCACATTGGTAACCCGCGGCACGCGCAAACTTTACTTGACGTAATTTATGTAACCAATGTGAAGGTTGTTATTCTAGTTTAGTTCGTACTATAAAACATGGGATTCACTATAACATTACAATACACAAACATTATTTGAAAAATGTTTATACAATATTATGGTAGTACAAAAGAGTTTAAAAGATCTTTAGATACATGCTGATTTACGGGATTCATGAAGACGCGACTAGAATTATAATTTCGTATTCTAGTTGTGTACATGCGTTTTCTCCATGTTTGCACTTTTTTAGAAAATTGTAAAACGCTGAATGTTTTTAGAATATTAATCGGAACAAAATTGGTCTATCAAATATATTTAAAGCTTAATGAGGCTCATTTTAAACGTTTTACTTTTAAATTCAACGTGCACATGAGCTCCATATCTTCCTTTCTAGACTAATACTGAACGCGTTACAAAAAGTAAGTTAGAGTATAATGGCACATCATTTTATAAAAACTTTACACAACTGTTTCAAAGTTGTACATATGTGTAAATATTATGACATAAAAAATAAAAAAGGGAAAAACTGAGGGAAATAATCAATTACAGTAAATTATGTGCAGATGAAAAAAAAATCGCAATCTTAAGTGCTTCTAAACAATAGGCTTTTAGTATAGAAATTAAATACGTGTGACTAACTATTTAAACATCGTTTTACAAGAAACTTATGACATATGGACAAAAAATTAAATAGAATATCTATGAATCTCATCGCTAAGACTAATTATAAGAAGACAAATATATTATATTTATGGCAAAACTTCTGTAATTACTCTTTTTAATTTAACAAAGTTACTTGTTATCCATTTGTAAAAGATACAACATGTAGCTAGTTAGGACGATAACCACTACAACACATGCTTATCGCCTTAAGTTTTAAGGTGTTAGGTCTTGTTGCTTCTTGAATTTCACTAACTACAATTAAAATTCTTGAAACACAGAACTGTTTACGGGCAGACTACATAGACAATTATTATCAAAAGAGCAACGACCGGAAAGACTGCCGAAAGAGTTTATAAGAATGCAATATCTTGGTGTTTCAGGGTCCATTATATTTTATAGTCAATCATTAAATCTGCGTCTTGATGGCATAAAAAATACATGGAAAAAACACATTTCATAGTATTTTTTTAATTCATCGAAGCGACGAGACATTCAGCTGATGGTAAATGATACTCTTGCACTTACCAAGATGGTAGGTACTAGTTAGGATGGTATGTTTATTTTGATGGCATTACATCGTGTTCGTTGCGTTTAAGAATAAGATGTTAAATCTCATTACTGCAGTAATTTCATTAACTACAACACTTTTTAAATCGGACATTGTAAACATTGTACAATTCTATTATATTTGGCATCAGCAACAGAGACCCATAAACAAATCCATGTGCCATATTATTTTCATGAATATAAGTAATTACTTAATCTCATGTCCAAATATAGTTGCCGTCGATATAACGGTAAAATTTGTGGTTAATAAGATTTCTAACACGTAATTGGTATTCTGTTTCTTATCAGTATTTAAATATAATGCAAATGTAGTCATCGCATCCGAATCAACATTTTAGATTCGAACTGATTTGAAAATTAGCAGTTTATTTGCGTAAATGTATTCTCTACTATACGGTATAACTTGTATATAACCTAGAAAATAAGTATAACAGTGTTTATTCAATACATAAGTATTGTCTTAAATGCAGGAAGTAGTTATGATGTGATATAAAAAAAATAGTAATGATATAATAACAGGAGAAATTGGGACAAGGATTCTGTATTTGTTTTTCTTATTTAACAATTTATTTACATGTGTCAAAATTGTAAGGAAGTAATTTACTTATAACCAATCTACGGTATGAAAATTACAATACAGTTATATAATTGAATAATGTATTTATTAACTTAATTTCTCATATTCATTACTTTATGTAGAATGTATGACGAAGTGTGTCTGTCTAATATTTGTAACAGTAAAAGTTTAATATCATTCGTTTAATGACTTAAGATCGTTTATCAATGTAAAGCTATTACATTCCGACTATTGAAAGTGACCTTAATGCAATGCCAATGCCATCGTACTTTTTTACCATTTTATAGTACAGAGTATTGGTTAGTTCTATTTCATTAAGCCATGAACTACATAATTTTTTTATTGGATAACGATTACTAAATCTTCGCAGGCAACAACTACGGTGTTTTCTTAATTCATTTGATAAGGCAGTTGTTTGTAAGAATTGTTTTTTATTATTAAAAATGTTAATATAATTTACAAATTGATGTAATAACGATTCGATAAAATACATTTGATGAAATCCAGGAAGTTTTTTTTTCAACAAACTTTCGAAATTCATTTTATATGTTATGGGTTGAATGGAGTTCACTGCGCTTAAATGTTTCATTAAGGCGTCAATTCACTTTCGTTGTATCATAAGCGAAACTGACACAGAAATTTAAAAGTAAATGTAGTTGTGTTGTGAACTAAATTTTATATTATCAATAGTTGGTGTTCCAAATCGCATGTTGTTTCTTTGATTAAAATGTCATCTCAAAACATCCAATAATTACCATACATTGGTTAATACAGAAAATGTTTTATCATTAAATAATAGTAAAATTTCGAAAGTAAATACAATTTAAAACTATAGTTAATAATATATTTACCCGGTTTCTGATACTTATCTGACACATATACAGTATTTTTCCTTATCACTTATAATATGTAGGCAATTTATTTATTTACCAAAGCTTGTATCAGTACCAATACTTTTACAAAATATATAAATAGTATAAAATTATAACATAAAGCTATATAAACAATATAGCAAGCAATGAAATACGAATCTGGTTAAGTTTATACCAATTTTACAAAAGGCGATTTAACTTTAGCACGGTAAGTGCTGCTTCAGAATTTAACTCGAACGTTGCCGTAATTGTTGGAAGTGAAAAAATGGACACAAAAACGTTTACATTTACGTATTAAAGCACGATTTCTACGCACTCTTTGTAGTTTCTTCATTGAAGGATAATACATGTAATTGTTCACATAATCCCAAACTACCGATTCCGCTTCAATAATTGCGATCCTTACAACCGTAATTATATTTGAACATCTTTGCGCATTTCGAAGTATGCTATGATACTTGGAAGTAAATGATCGGTCAAACGTTTTAATATAAATGATTATAACTATGAATTCCTTGTGGCACAGACATAACATGATATATTTCAACAGTCTTTCAAATATGTAACGGATTACTTAATAGTTTGGGACGCGTTAAAGTAACCCATAAGTCATACGATTTTCGACATATCATAACAACTTATTTAGTATTTAATTCTAGAGAAAGATTAACAGCATCTTACATGATAAGTATAAACTTATGCTCGTTTTATATTGTATAGTGGGGAGTTCAGCACATACATCATTTGGAGCTAGCATTTGAAATTTGAACATTGTCCAGAAGTATATAATAATATGTATTCGTATATGTAAAAAGGATGGTGGTTTATACCTACTTAGTAAAATGTAACCTCTAAATGTTGAAAAGTTTTTTTTTAACAGCCCTCTCTGTATGTTGTCACTGCTGGGACTTAGGGCCTTCTCTAATAATGAGAGAGTTTTGGCCATTAATCCACCACGCTGGCCAAGTGCGGGTTGGCGTATAAAGCCAGTGATATTTAATATCTCAAAACGTACATAACTCACAAAAGTCCCGGGTGCGCGCCGGATTCGAACCCGCGACCTCCGAATCGGAGGCCGATGTCTCTAAACACTCGGCAATCCCGGCAATATATTTCATTATTTTACAATATCTGAGTTGAATATTAATAAAGTTGTTATTAGTTTTTGATTTTCTAAGTTCAACTTCATTATCGATACTAAGTTAATATTATTCTTCAATCTCACATGATGTTATGTGAAAACAAAACCGGCAGTGGTGAGGCATTTCCTTCTTGATCTTTGTAATTGGATTGGAATATTGTCTTTTAAATGCTGCTACAGTGGCTTTACAATATAGGTGTTGTATTTAACCATCTAAATTAGAAGAATCGAATCATCAAAATGAACCAGGACCCAGTGATTTAAAGCTAGAAATTAACCATTGTGACAAGGAGGCTGTAATAGAATGTGCCTTATTCCTCGTGCAATATTAAATATTGTATGTTCGTCGTATTAGTGTTTTTTAAACCGCTTTGTAAGTACTGCGTATTATAACGGACGAATTATAATCGACTATCATCATTCACTTATAGGGAAATCGTTTACCTTGATTAACTACCCCCGTTGTTGATATAAAAGCAGCAAATATTAGATAATACATATCAGTTCACTGTTGATTTCTGTATTTAATACATTTACAAATACATATCATTACAAAATGTTTACCAAGGTATTTATAAACGATTCTTGTGGTTTGTTAAAATATCCATAACGATTTATTATCGAAGCAAAAAGTGATTTATACAAAAAGAATTTTCATGAACGTGTTCACACAGTTTAAGTGATTGTCTTTTAATAGGTTTCTAAAGTCTTCTAAAGATATTATAAGTAACAGAAATATGCGGTTATTCCACTACTGATTTGATATGGAGTAGATTTTGAATTAACGGATATGAACGTCTAAAATGGACCGTGTCTACTTTAAAGTTATAAGTTCAGACAACAGAATTTTCCAACTAGTATGTAAATTTTATTTTGCTGCATTATAGGTTTTGTGTCTCGTTGCGCTCGTGGCTATCGTAACTTCAAAAGAATACGGTAATGCTTATTCGTCGCAACATGTTTACCGCGAATACGGGCCAGCTGAGAAGATACTCATCGAAGGCGACGGAGAAGATAAGCATGATGTTGACTATCGTGTAACTATAGCTTTAATATAACTTAATAACTTTATTAGTTGCAACGAAAACGTATTTGAATAAATGATATGAAATTTTATTTTACGTGATAACCCCTAAATAAGTTTTAGTATTGTACTTACTAATTGGTGAAACAACTTCATCTTTATGTTACATACATATATACATATCATTTGTAGAGATTCTTTATAAAATTTACTGGTTGTGCGTTTTAGGTCCATCCAAAATTTAAATTTGAGTACAAGGTAGAAGACCACTACACAGGTGATATCAAGTCTCAGGAAGAGTACCGCGATGGTGATGTTGTGAAGGGACGCTACTCGCTTCACGAGCCCGACGGTTCCATCAGGATTGTGGAGTATTACGCGGATGATCACAACGGGTAACTAAATATCATACAATTAAGCAAATAAATAAGGTCTCGAGTCCCAGCAGTGGGAACATTTAGTAAGCTATTAAAAAAAAATAAGCAAAATTAAGAATAACATAAAGTTTTTTTATTAACATTTTCATCTTGTAACAGGTCGATAATTTTCCTTACAATACGTTGAAATCACTCTTTAAAAAAATGTATCTTCATAAAGCTAGGCAAATAAAAAAGAAGCGATGATAGAGCTTTTTTTGATTTAATTATTTAACCAAAGCTACAGTTAGTCGATTTAATTACGTAACAGATTAAACACTAACATGAATTCAATAATTTTTTTAAATATTACTGTTTTAGTTTTCAAGCAAATGTTAAACACGAAATTCATCACAAGAAGGAAAATAACGAGGAAAAAGAAAAGGAAGAAGCAGGGGTAGCAGAGGAAGAAGGAGAAGCAGAGCAAGGAGGAGGAGAACAAGAGGAACAAAATGAAGAAGCACAGCAAGCGCAAGAAGAAGAATCAAATAATCAAGAGTAACTGTGATACACCTCCCTAGTTAGCTCAACAAATTCGTTTAGAATTTTAACTAATCCATCTTGTATTATTGATATGTTATTTATTAATTGTAATGTACTGAACATAAAACTAATTTTAGTACATAATGTGTTGTTTTGTATTTTCATTGAGGATCCTTCTTAAATTTATGAAGAAATAATGAATTTACTTTAGGTATTCATAGTTCTTGGTTTTTCCGATTCAAGTTGATGAAATATATTGAATAAGAGTATATTGAGCTATTTTACATTTGATTTTAACATTTAACTCAATTATTTTTGTATCATAGCTAAGAATCTAGACGTTTTAATACAACGTGAAATAAGAAATACATTGTTAATACAAAAATATTAATGCAACATGATTGCGAATGTGCTTGAAATTATATTATGATTTATTAGTTTTAGCTTAACGGATAAAAGCTATCACAGATATCTCTCGTTCTCATGTGCTAGGACTGTTCGAAACTTTGTCTGACTGAGTTTTTAGTTATAGAATCCATCTTTAATTACATTTTCCACCATATTACATTTAGTAACAATATTTTTTTTTTCTCTACGTCTTAGTAAGAATAAACGCAATACTCATAATATTAGTAATAATCGAGCTATTATGCAATAAGTCTTATTTAGAAAGCTGGTCCACCTAAACAAACTGTGCCTATTGGTATATCGACATGGAGAATGTTCTATTAACTTTGTTCTTTGTGTCCATTACTGCGCAAGATCTCGGCGGCCCGTAATTATTGTCTACGCGACTGCTGCACCGACGAATATCACAGCTATGTCAAAGAATAAGGTTTTACGAAATTAGTTGCAAGAACCCAACGCACACTACAGCCATTATTGAATAATTTTAACTGTTAGCAGTATAGAGTGAAATCAACATCACCTTGGCTCTTTACTTTAGTTATCAATATAAAAGAGGTGATCCGTTGACAGAACGTATCATTCAGCTGCCGGTCTTAGAAACATTAGCATAAAATAATAAATCGATAATGTATTCCAAGGTATATTGTTAATCATGTGTCAGTGTTTGTTGTGTGGGTGGTATATGTTAAGTGTTAAATGTAATGTATAAATATTTCAGGTTGTTTGTATCGCGACCCTCGCGGCAGTGGTCGTCGCCGTCCACGGGCACGGCCACGCTTTCTCATCGCAGCACATTTCGCGGCACGACGGCCCCGCTCATCCCGTGCAAGTGGGTGGACACGACGGCGGTCATGGCCACGGCCACGGCCACGGTCACATCGACTACTATGTACGCATACAATTTATATAAATCATATTAATATATACTTACGGGTTCGATCCCGACTGAGGTTGAGCTTCCGGTAAAGGAAAACGCCGTAAGGAAACAGAAAAGTCACAACGAAAAGTTTTTGTTAATATATGACATACGCCAAATCGCACTTATCCAGCGTGGTAGATAAAAGGCTACAGCTTTCATTATGAAGAGGCCCGAGTCCCAGCAGTGGGAACATGCAAAAAATATTCAAGATTTATTTAAACTAATTTATCAACAGGTTTAAGAGATTCTTATGAACACTATTTTAAAAACAATTAAAAAAATAAAATTAGCATTACCAATAATAAATTTGTAAATAAATATCCTTTCCAGGCTCATCCTAAATACGAGTTCGACTACAAAGTAGAAGATCCTCATACTGGTGATAAGAAATATCAGCATGAGTATCGCGATGGGGATGTCGTTAAGGGTGTGTACAGCCTGCACGAGCCTGATGGTTCCGTCAGAGTTGTTGAATACCATGGTGATAAGCACAGCGGGTAAGAATAACATATAGTTATTTAAAAAAATATCTATGGCATGTCGACATATATCTCGAAAACGTATCAACAATATTAGGATCAGTGAGGACTAATTGAAATGATTTCTTTATCTATTAATATTGTTTTATTTTTATGCTATTATTATACATATAATAATGAAGAAGCGATAAAGGTATGACAGAAAATTATCATATAGTAAAAAAAACAATGAAGTTAATCAACTTATTATTAAAACAATTAGACAACTTATTATTAAAATTGAAATATACTTCAACTTTTCTGCTCATATACTAATATACAAGCTGCTTTGTGTACAACTGTCGTAGTATATAATAAGTTTTCTTTTCTATCTTTTTCAGTTTCCATGCTGACGTGAAGCACAGCACCCATCACATTGTGCCCGAGCACCATCATTAATGACGGAAATAGTTGTGGGATTTTCTTAACGTGATCCCAAAGTTGTCTTGTTGTTTAGTTATAAAAAAGAAATTTGATTTTTGTATCGAATGTTGATTTTTTAACAATTTTTATACAAATAAACTTTTAATACAGTATTTTGTAAAGTATTTTTTTTTGGT
>DWHU01000576.1:0-17502 GCA_018247975.1 Parides photinus | reverse complement strand
CCGCGTCCAGTACGCAGATTAAAAATACGTTATGCGGCAGAATTAGAATGAACGAAGTCATATACTTCGTTTACATACATATTTCCGCAGCTGATTCCAAGAGCATAAATCAAGCAAACCAAGACTAGGTATAAGAGTACCATATACTATCTTATTAACATCCGGTTGCTTTCTTCACTCGAGACGTTTCGATAAAATCGTCGACTACCAAACTTTTAATATCCTGAATCCTCTCTTTGGCCACGTGTCTTCGTGTGTGTTGTGTATTCAGATATTTAAATTGCCTTTTTACTCTATTCTCATATTGATTTTATACTTGAAAATAATAATGTTCTATTATGATCAAACGCATATTTAAATGAATTATATGATTGTTATTTATTTGTTACTGTATTAGAAGCAATTACAAAAAAATACGTACTTACAGAAAAACAAGAAAAAAAATATTTTAATACTGATCAAAATGATGAACAAACGAGACAAGAAAATATATCTTTCAAAGAAATTGAAGAACATGTGATATCCAACAACATAGAAAACCAAAAAAAAATAAAAACTTATTATTCCAATACCAGTCTTAATCGAGTAGTAAATTATGAGACTGAAACTAATTTAGACGAAAGTTCGCAAGAAATTGTATCCATTACTACGGAAGATGTGCATAGGTAATTAATACTTCTTATTATTTAGATATCTACAATGAATTTGAGAGTGTTTTATTCAAGCTGTTTACTTTTCAATCAGAAATATAATAAAATACGTCTCTTTACAATATTGTTAATAACGTAGTAAAAATGTTATTCTGTTTCTATTTTGATAAAGCAAGTCATAATTCGCTTTTCATGATTTTTTGTGCTTATGATAAAATTTTATTGGGTCCATATATGTGGCTGGAACAGTTTAAAAATATGTTGCATTGCCATTCAAATCTATTATACAATGTGTTCATGTAATAATTATAAAGCTTATATTTTAAGAAACGGGTAAAGTTATTTAGTAGTAATTTTGTTATTTCAACCCTTATTAACTTTTTCTACACAAGAAAACAATAACAAAATGTTTATGCTATGGAAATCAAAGGTTTAAAATAGACTCATTTGAAAATATATGTCATTTACAGATTCGTAATATAAAATAATACTTATATAACACGTTTACACATTACAGGGGAGAAATTCAAGAATCTGGCAGTCCCTGCCAATCCGACTGCAGTCGTGCTACCCGTTGGGAAGCGCTCGCAGACATGGCTGCAGAGTTGCCACCCTCTCTCACAGTTGATCCAATTACTGGTCAAATATATGCAGTTAACAAATAACATGATGTACACTATTACGTTCGGTTTTGATTAATAGATAATCAATAGTAAATTCATCTTTTTCTTTTATTAGTACATAGAAACCAAATTTGTCCAAAAAAAAACAAAATTGTCCGACTCTATGTAAGTTATACGTCATCGTACACAATTGACAGAGTTGTCGGTGTATGGTTATTGAAACTAAAACCTACTCCGAGGACTTAATTGGCGTTCAAAGATTGTTTTATTTCTTTTTAATTTGGGGAAAAGGGGCAGGAGGTAGTCATGACAGACAATGATGCACTAAATCATACAAATTTGGTACTATAAACTTAGACGATTTCGCGCTTATCACCAGTAATACACTGTTCCTAGAATGTTACACTGGTACACAATATTAACTGAATAACCTAATAAATAAAATGTTTGGTTATGTCGCCAATTAAACATTGATATAATTTATAGGCATATAAGTGTAATGAATAATATCACAGTAAAGGTCTAAGTTGTATTTTTTATTTTCAACATTGCCAAACCATTATCTTCTTTAGTTCCTCCAAATATGATAACAATTAACCCAAAATCCTTCATTCTGTCCCAAACTTTTTGGATCCACTCATCAATGTTTTTCATTTGTTGTAATTCATCAAAGCTACTGGTTTCCAATTTTAAATGAGCCATTGCTAAATTATATTCACTAACAACTTCTGAAAGCTTACAAATAACTTCATCAACATCATCAACTGTACACAATTTAATCTTTTTAAGTTTACCCTTTTTGAGACGTGTGTTTAAACTCTCTTTAGCTTGTGTTAAATATGTGTAGTAATCACCAGTTATGTTATCACATCCAACAACTATAGATGTTTTCTTTTGCTCTATTATGTGATTAAAAATAGACAAAGCATACTCCTCCTTCTGAATAATCTTAAAATTTTCTTTATAAGTCTTTCTTTTTGTGTGCACAGCATCACCAAATTCCATACTCTTTTTTAGTTTTAATTGTACAAGTTTTAAAGAAGCTATTGAATCTTCTGTAGGACAGTGTCCATTTTTACCAGATTGTATGTCTTCATTTAGAAATTCTCTTGCTAATACTTTCAATTTAGGCTTGCGGGCTCTTTCTCCAGTGAAATTAAATATTAAACTAGTATCTATTATATATGGATGCATCATTTTTAAAGCATGTAAATCTGTCTGCAGTGATTGACCAACCAAAATAGCATCGGGAGGTAATAATTCCTGAATGTCTCTTTGTACATCTTCAAGTCTTTTTACAACATCAGACAGCAATGATTTGGTGACACCAGAAAATTTTGTTAAATAATCAATTATATTATTATAAGGTTTGACTAATGTTTCATAAATACTATCATGTTTTTCATTCACTATGGAAACTCGAGTAAGTTCAGATCCAGCACTTGTTAGACACATTTCACAATCCAATCCAAACATTGGTGATTTAGCTGTAACTGGTTTATAACTGTCTTTAGTCATTTTATAATCAGCATATGCATGTTGCAATTTTCCTTTAAGAGGAACTGGATAATTTTCTTCTATTAATTGCCAAGCTGATAAAATAAGTTGTGTTCTGGGATATGAATCTTCAAGTGAATAATTATCTTGTTCTGAAATATTACCTTCAATTGGAAAAACAGCTTTCATCATGACCATTAAGTCTTTCCTTGCTTCAACAGCTAAATTCATGCTGCCATACTTCTGTATAATAGTCTCTTTATCATTTTCAGACAGAGGGACTAATGCCAATTCTTTTACTAGTGAACCATTGTATACAGATGGTGTAAGAATTTCTACACAATGATTAAATATTTTTCCAGTGTAACACATATTTTCATTATATTTTTGCCAATGTTCAATTGAAAGACCTTCAAATATAATACAAGCAATTTGACTGATACAATCACATTTTTCTAATACATACCAACGAGGAGACTGGCTTAAATTAATAGTGCCTAATAAAGAATGCAAAAGAAGATGTTGTATATCCGTGAGTGTCAATGGAATTCTTTGTTTTGCTGGTGTAAGTAATGAAGCTGAATCTCCAGTCGATTTTAATCTTAATTTTGGGACATGTTTTTTGCGAATTCTCAGATTTTGATTTTCTACTACAGAGTTCTTCCCATTCATTTCTTGGTTTTGTTCTGAAAATGTAAGATATTATTTTGAACTGCATTTTATTATTATTAAGCTTCTGCATAGATATAATTCTCTTCTAAAAAATTTTAGACAAAATGTGAAATTGGACAAATTTTAAGAATTTCTAATTATATAATCGTAACAGATATTAAGTTTGCTAAATCATATTGAACAACAATTTAATCCAATAGTGATTTAGGATGGTAAGGTGCTTTTAATAAGATTTCACACTTAACATAAATATAGCTTAACAGACTCACGAGCAGATGGGTCTACATTTTTTCCATCTACACCCTTCCGTTTTCTTTTCTTCATAGGTTCTTCATAAAAAATATTGTTCATCATTTTCTAATGTGTAGCACGTGGAAGTTTAAAATAAATCATATGCCGTCAGTTTAATAATCATTTGACTCAATCTATTAACGAAATACAATAACTTTTTACATTTATGACAGATGACAGTATAAATGGTTATTTGTTACAAGAGCACAATATTTTAAGTGTGTATTTTTCTTTTTGTATGCATGAAAATGTTGTATGTGCAACATCTTCGTTGTCTTGTCAAAACTATCACTTTTTAAGCGATGCTGCATCATTTGTTCTTAATAGTATATAAAGATTTATTTTTAAAAGACTAAATTTTTGTTGAAAAAAGTTAATTTTAATTACCAATTAGATACCGTTATTATTAATGTTACGTATGTACATAGCCTGTTTAAGCTTAAAAATTCTAAACCCTGTTAAAAAAATTAACTAACCAGAAGAAAAAGTTATTTTGCATTGAATGTTTATCCTGTATAAAACTAACAGATTCTTTCTCTAACTCTATTAAACTTGAAACTATTGTATGTATACTAGATACTAGAGGTGATTGGAAAGTTTGTAATGTATAAAATAAAAAAAATAGTGTATAGCAAATAAAACAAAATTAGTTTTATTTTGAGTTAATACAAATGAATTGATTATTATCTGTGGTTTATATCACGCACGGAGGTTTATTGTTAGAATGTTATGTAAACTTCGGATCTCTCTTTCACTCCTATAGTTAAGCTTTAGGCCCACTAGCGCCTTCTGATAATATTATACCGTGATTCCAACAGAATAAACACCTATTAGGCACTTGCTACTACCATTTCTTGCAGTCGGTGAACTTATATTTGAATAAGAGTTTAAAGTACAATGGATTCAGCTTTACGTGAACAAGTTATGATAAATCAATTCGTGTTAGCAGCAGGATGTGCTAGAGAGCAAGCTAAACAGTTACTACAAGCTGCTCATTGGCAATTTGAGGTAATTTGTTAAATACATGTAAACAAACAATTAAATCATGAAATGGCTGCTAGTTTAATAATAATTGACCGTACTTTGAATGTAGGTTTATTTATATATTCAAATCGGAAAACCAGATTTTTGCTATAGAACGCTTCTTTGATCACCATTAGTCGCACACGGATGTGTCTCTAAGTATATTCTCTGTCAAAAATATACTTTAATATGGATTGATAATGACATTCTGAGTGTAGTTTGTAAATAAGCTAACAATAACAATTGAAACGTCAGAGTGCAAACCATGTTAGTTTTTTGTCCTAGTTTTTATATAACTATTTTTATCACTTGTGAATAATTATGAAGAAATAAATATCACAATATTGGTAATTATTAAAACAAAACAGAGTCTATAAATGTTTGAGAGAATGTTGTTCTTTTTTTTTCTTTTACATGTAACCTATAACTTTATTTGAACTTTTTAAAAAAATCTGGATTTTGGAGAACTCAACTTTTCTTTTTCACTGTTACCATTAAATAGAGTATTCAATTTATTAAGACAATTGTTAGCAGCAAATATCAATAAGTATGAAACCAGTTTTAGTGAATGATTTATAACAAAACAAACTCATTTATTGTTACTAATCTTTGCTTTAATTGAGTTTTGGTACAATTTCTTGGTAATTAAGTATCAGTGGTATTCCCTGTCAAGAACTGTCCAGTTATATACTTACTTTTTAGTATTTATGTCATAGAGCTTTTTCCTACTATTGCAAATATTAATTAACTATATAGTCATATAGTAACTCACTTTCACAGCTCTAAACTGTTATTTGAAGATTCCTATTAAGAAAATATACAGAAGTAACATAGGTCATAGAAATTAAATTTAATATAATTATCTACACATTACCTTTATTATGTGCTAACATGGTGTGATTTGTTTTTAAATGATAGACTAAATAATGACTTTTAACATTCTGCTATTGTTATTTTTTGGTCGTTTCTATCGTTATAACAGACTGTGCATATTAAGATTTTAAGCATTTATTATATAAACAATAATATCTGTTGCTTAACATAAGCATGCAAATATTAGTGTGTGTTCATGAAGATCTAATGAGAAGAGTATTGTAGCTGTTGAATTTACTGGGGTAACAAGACATACCATGATCTAAGTGTGACCAGCAGATGATGACTATTGATGTTTAGATGCTTCTTTGATGACATTTTGAATTACAAACTTTTATTATTAAATTTGTTCAAGGGAATTGTTGTATGGTATACACAGCCATACTTTACTGTATTCATTGAGACATGATGTTAAGGCTTATAACCCCAGTAATTTCACTAGCTGCAACACTTCAAACTGGAACAAATATTACAGTTTACACACTGCTCTTTGCTGGCCGAAATAGCACTTGCAGAGGTACCTACTTAGACAATCTCTGTCAAAAGAGACCTACCAGCGGCAAAGAAAAAAATTGTAGGTACAATTACAAGGCAGAGTCAAATGGCCCTCCCAGATAGATGTCCAAGTTCTACACCATCTTATGCCTGGTATCAGATTAAGTTCACATCTACTGAACTTTTATACTACATCAAGTCTTGAACCAATTTATGCAGAAAGAGCTCATGAATCCATTTCTATCATTATATATTTCACAAGAAAGTAATGTTACAGCATTAAATGCTTCTAATAATTTCAATAATAGAGACAAATAGATTACCATTAACCAGTTCGGCAGGAGCGCCGGTATACGTTCCATCCACCCTATGAGCTGTGTGGCCAAGTGCCGGTTATATTATATATAATTCATATAAACGACATCTATTATAAGGTTATAAAATTGTTCATATTTGTATAACTAATACCTTTTGGTAGACCAACAGTGATGCGTATTTTCGGCGCAACACATACAGGTAGTGTCACAATTGAAAGGGTTAATGTTATCTCCAATCAAATACTGTATAAAAAATATAACTTTTACAGACAGCCCTGTCAATATTCTTTCAAGAAGTTGCAATACCGTCAGGAGCAAATGGTATTGCTGCGCCACATTACCACCAGGTTTGTACTGATAAAAACTTCGATATTATATTTAAATTATTTCAAACGAAGGACATTATGGGTGTGTAATTAATACATTGTATTACAACACTGGTTACAAAGTGTTAAAATTTAACAACAAACGTTTTTTATTTACATATTTTTTTTTTAATGTTTAGAGCCCTTCTGTAGTTTTTTTGACGATTGCATATATTGGTAGGGACCGCCTTCAGCCGGATCAAATACACCTTGCGATTAGTAGTGAAAAATACAGTTAATGATTAACTTTAGTTAGAAATTAGAAAATCGCTTAAACGTTTAATTTTTTTTAAATTAAAGAGCAAATTTTTGTTTTTCAGCAATTAATAACGCCATGTAACACTCCTGCGACACCGCCAAATTTTCCAGACGCTCTAGCTGCGTTTTCTCGGCTTTCGACGACTGGTAGCCCGAATAACGCGAGTGGGGGGGGAACGAGTGGTATGGCTCCGCCCGTTTCCCCACTCGCCACCCATCCGCCGCCGCATACTTCGCAGATGCAAATGAACACATTTCAGAGTCAACCCAATCCGCAAACGAACTACGCACCACTGTCATGCTCAACTGCTGTCAGTGTTTAATTTTTTATTTATTTCTTAACATGTCTTGTATCTGTTTAGTTTAGTGTATTAAAAACCTTGAATTCTAATAAGTTTTAAGATTTCTTTGAAACAATTCTTATAAGCTTTTGAGATTAAGAAATTTTAGGAGCGTTATTAATAAAACTTTCGTTATGTTAGATAATTCAAATTCACGGTACGATTAAGAAAGTATTGATGAATTTTAACTTCATTTGTTTTAAAGTTATTTTATTTTGTTACTAGTTTTTTTTCGCAGCCCACTTTATGTTCCCACTGCACGGCCTCGGAGCCTTCTCTCATAATGAGAGTTTTGGCCTTAATCTACCACGCTAGCCAAGTGCGGGTTGACGGATAAAAACAGTGATATTTATTTATGTTTATATTTATTTATTTATGTATGTATTTATATTACTTGTATGTATGTATACTACATGTAATATATTTTTTTTTATATTTAATACTTTTTTCACCTACCACAGCATCTCATCACATCTAGGGTTGACTGGTAGAGAATGCCTACTGGCATTAAGTCCGCCCTTTGTGTACTAGTTTTAGTTGCACAATAAAGAAAATAAATAAATAAATAAAATATTTAATTTCTTAAAGCGAACTAAACTCAGAAGTCATCAGTGCGCGTCGGATTCGAACCCGCGACCTCCAGACGGAGGCCGAGGTCCCAAACCACTTGGCTCTCATGGCTCTACACTACACTGTTAATAACTATATATTTTTTCAAAATGTAGTCATATACAATAAAAAAAATCAGTTCACACAATTTTACTATCAATGTTATAGATAAGACAAATATTACATTTTGTTGATTTATTTCATACTGGAAATAAGTAATGTGTTTAAAGAACTTTTTCCAATTCCAGGTATGCAGAGAACAAATGCCAAGATAAATACAATGTGATAGGTTAGGACCATCTATAATTTATTTTTCTAATGGTGCGCATTGTGAGCTGTGGACTTGTGAATATTTCTTTCTGGTCACCCCACTGCAGCTTGTTTGCTGGACAATATTTGGGGTGCTTAGTCAATCATGTTAAACATATTAAATATTGTCACTCTTTTCATAGTGGTTTCTAAAACAAAATGCACTATGTATAAAAATATGAATTGTGTTACAGTTTTTGATACCTAATCAAAATCTATTTTACCTGTGATTATAAGAGTTTTGGTATCTTAAATATGTAGTGGTATAATTGTAATTATAACTGTATAATAAAAAGAAAAAAAATTGATATTATCTTCAACATGTTATTTTTATTTGCTACATTTATTACATCATAGGTTAATCATTAATCACACTTCAAATATTTTCTGAAATCTAGGCTCCAAATTATACTTATACACTTCCTGTCCTTTTCACAATACTATTTTATAAAACATCCGGAAATGTTTTTGTCATCAAACAAAACTTGATAAAACTGGTACAAAATATCTTAATAAACTTAGTTCATATGTTCGTAATAAATTTAATGGTGATAGGTCCGTTGCAAAAAACATTAAAGTTGGAGCTCATTTTTTAACAAAACATTAATCCTTTTTTTTTTAATCAGGGTAATCTTGTTGGTTAAGTTACAGTAGATATCAGATGATATAGCAATGTAGCGATTATTATTGTCAAACCGAAATTAACAAAAAAAATCTTTTGTAAAATGGCATGGAACATAGATGGTTGTTTTCTTTATTAATCCAACAACTCCATGGTTTTATTACAATTAACATTATCGGTTAATTCCCTGTCTGAAGTAGACTGATTGTGTTCAGCATCATCATGTATAATTGTTGCTTCAGTATACAAACATTTTTTGTAAACTGTCTGAAAATAATGAATTTTGTGTATCAAAAATAAAATTTACTTAAACGTTTGAAATTATTTACCTCACATAAGACTTTTTTTTCATAAATCCATACACTAATTACAGAAATTAGAGAAACCGTTAATGAAAATATTAGATAACTTGAAGAATACTTGAAAGCATTTATGAAAATGTCATAACCGCATTTGTACAACATAATTTTTTACACTTAATAAAACTAGTTCTTGACAAAGATTTACCGGTACAGATAAAATATTGAGTGGTGAAAAATAGACATAGTAAAATTAAGAAATCCATAATATTACTTCTGCCAATCTTATTTTTATATAGTATTTTCTCTATGAAATTAGGTCTGTTATTTGCTATTTCCAATATTATTCACCGACTAGAAATGGGAACGCGAATTCTTTTACACCATTAATGAAATTTTATTCCATAGATTTTCTACTGTTCATATGCTGTCGTTAATATTTTGCAGATTGGATAGTTTTGTTAAAATAAAGAAAGAGATTTTCGATTAATTTTGCATAATGGACCGGTTGTTATAGTAGCATTTCCATACTTCTGTTTGTGTAACAAAAGTAGATGTGAAAGTTATTTTTGTTTATACACACGAAATAAAACGTTAATCTCAGTAATACTTGATTATCTAATAATTCTGTTTATGTCAGGTATGAAGAGATCAGCAGTGCATAGAATAAAATTATAGGTAATGTACTATAATGTAGTGTCTTATTCTATCAGCAAAACTACATTATTTACGACAGGTTACTGAAAAAATATAACTGTCAAACTACTTTTTGAAATAATTTTAAAATTTGAGCAAATGAAAAGGAGACAAAATCAAATAAACTTTATTTTTTTAATACATTTTTCCTCTTATATTTGATACTAAGTATGTACAAGGTTTGTAAATGTATTGTATATTCTCTATTCAAATGAAATAAATATATAGAATAAAAAATATACGAAAGATATTTATTTCATAGAAGTTTGAAATTTTTATGACTCCAGAATTATTTTACTTTGAAAGTCATTAAATTATCAATAAATTCACCATATATATTTAAACACGTGCCAATGCTGTTTTGTTTTTTATATATTATGTTTTTCCTGAATACCTAATTTTCAAACAGTAGGTAAACAAAATTGTGTATAGATATTAAAATATTCTATTTCCGACATTGTTTTACTTAGAACCACCTTTAACATGGTTTATATTTTTAAATCCAGGTTTTCAGTACATATTTTAAACAACAGCATGCTCCAAATTTTTGAAGAATAAATTCTGTTATAAATATTTAAAGAAAAGTTAGTTTACATTAAAAAAAATGTAACAAAGACCTTAATAATATCTACTAATTATCTGAGTTGAGGACTTAGAATTATGAAATTTATGGTTACAAAATTTAAAATAAGTTCATGTACCATTTGTGGTTCTAATAATAGGTAATTTGAATTAAAAACCACATTTTTTTTTTAATAATTACAAACTTGTTTAGATATACATCATCTCAGCCATTGATGACATTTTCTTCGGTATATGCACAAGTGTTTCAAAATAACTAGCCAATTCATCAATTGTAACATCGCAAGTTGGGTTAAGAGCTTGCTGTGAACATGAACTTGAAGGACTTACATCTAGGTTGGACTCTTTACCAAGTTTATCAATAGAATTATCATTTTTCCACCAGTTAGCTTTATCAATTGGCTCTATTTTGATAATGTTACATTGATCGCTAGTAGATGATATACTCAATTGGTTACAATTGTCCACAAGTGATTTCAAACTTAAATTATCTGGATTAAATTTAGGAATGGTTAATTCACAATGAAGCAATAACTGTTGATCAATTCCAAATTCATTTTTTTCAAAATGTTTTGAAAGCTTTAACACTGGTTCACGAAGAAGTCTATTGTATTTCTTTTTGCAGATAGTAATGATTTTATTATTCTTTTGTGGAGAACAAACACATTTGCTGTTCTGCATACAAGGTTTTTGTAGAAGCCATTTTTTTTGTTGTGACAATGTAAAAGGATTTTCATCTTTGATCTGTTTACTTAGCTTAATTGGTTCAATTTCTAACTTTCCCATCTCAACGCGAAGAGAAATTTCTTCTCTTGCCATTATTATGTTAACTGTAAAATTAAATACATTACATATTTAAATTATAATTGTCTACTATTAAGATCTAAGTCTACTATTAAGATTACTCTTTGTTTAGCAAAATGTTATTAGGTACAATGAGTATTTCTTGATAATCATAAGTTAAAAATTTTATACAAAAACATTTAAAAATGCATATTTATGTACTAAAAAAGTCTATATTTTTATAATCTGATCCAACCAACAGAGTATTTACAAATAAATGATGATTTCATAATTACTGTTGCTTGTAAACATGTCAACTTTATTTTGAACCATATTAATTGCAGCTAGATATTTTACAAATATCTAAATATAAAGAACCTCAATATTCAAAAAAACATTAAGCTTCTGTGTATAATCTGAAGTCGTATAAAGTATCATAATACACACTTAATTTTTTATACTTTCCACAATAAAATGAAATACACGGAACAATTACAAAATATTTTTTTTTACGAAGCTCTCTCGTGTTTGTAAACAAATAAAATTGTCAATGCTATTTTGCAGTTTGCATGGCGTAGCGTAAAATCTCAGCTGAATGAACTAATCTATGTCAAATTTGATGTATGCGGTTGGACTAATAGATATAAACTTTCAGTTAAACAACTATTATATAAATGCACTTTAAAAAGTATAAAACTTACACTATTTGTACTACAGAGTAGACATTAACAATACTTTTTCGAAATATTTTTAGCGTTTTACTTTTAGACGAATTAATGTTAAACAACAATGACAAAGACTTACTATTCTCGGTATAAATATCAATGTGACCAGACTAAACATTACACAAAAAAGTTATTGTTAATTATTTTCTCGATGGCAAGAATATTACAGACTTGCAAATTATATTATGTTAGCTAATCAATTTTAGACGCAATAGCGGAAAGCGAAACGTAATGAAAAATTACATTAGAGATTGTTGAAATAAACAAATATAGGAGAAATTTTATTACATTTTTACTTTAAACTACTTTTTATCCTAAATTAAAAGGCATGATTTTCATCGTTTTCTTTTTATTTGCTATGTTAGTGAATAATCCATATTAATTAATTGGAAAATTCGTAATGTGGAAAGTTTGAAACCGTAAATATTATTAAAATTAATTAATACAACTCTTTCAGAAAGTCAACAAAACATGTTGATTTTTTTGTTAGCTCTAAATTTTAATGAGAATATCACCTTTACGCTTAAAATACTTTAATGTTTAAATATGAATTTTTCAATCTTTACACGTATATTTAAATATAATGCAAAAGTCAAAATTTTGATTCGGATGCATTAGTTTCTCGACGCGCCACCGCCAACTTAAAGTTGTGGCACTGTACTATTCGCAGAGTAGCTGCGGAATTTTGTGTTCTTGCCACTGTCAGTGTACTACTGCAGTTAGTGAATGTATTGATTTTCACATAATCCTATAATGGAACCAAATCCTGTAATGATTTCTGCAACAGCAAAACAAACGGCATCTGTGGGTTAAAAAATTAAAAAATTTCTGAAGATACTGAAATTCCTGTATTTTATTAAATGTACTTGTTTTCTTTCAGCTTATTTTCTTACATGGTTTAGGTGATACTGGGTACGTAATATTATCTATTATTGCGTACAAAGATTATTATGGCTCTAAAAGTCATACAGCGTGCCAGTATTGGTTTTCATTTGATATTTATTTTCGTAGCCATGGTTGGGCTAGTACCATAGCCGCAATTCGGGGTCCCCATGTGAAGGTGATATGTCCAACAGCTTCCACTATGCCTGTGACACTTAACGCAGGTTTTCGAATGCCATCGTGGTTTGACTTAAGAACTTTAGATGCTACTGCTCCAGAAGATGAGGAGGGTATTCTTAGAGCAACAAATCTTATTCATGGGTTGATATCAGATGAAATAAAGGTTAGTAACATACACAGTTCACAGAACATAATATATTTGAATGCTTTTCAGTTTCATATCTATCTAAATATAAATCCTGTATGTTTTAATATATAGAAAATATATATATAACAGAAAATAATATCTAATACAATTACCCCAATTTTGGTTATCAGATGGCAGATGCCCACAGTAGGGTATAGGCCTCCCCCAAGAATCACTCAAATCAGTTCTGCTAGCATTGAGCAGTTTCCTGTGACCTTTACTAGATTTTACGCACATTTTGTAGGCTGTCTTTGCATAACTGTCTACCAGTATGAGGCTGCCAATCCAGGATCATGCTGCCCATCCAGTTGTCATTTCTTTGATTCTATCCTTAATATAATGTGTAATATATTATATAATTTCTAGGCAGGCATTCCTGCCAAACGAATTTTATTAGGTGGATTTTCTCAAGGAGGAGCACTGGCTTTACATGCAGCTTTGACATATCCAGAACCTTTAGCTGGTGTTATGTCACTGTCATGTTGGTTACCGAGACATGCTCATTTTCCAGGATCTGTGAAGGCACCTTCTGATCTACCTGTAAGTAAAATATTTTAACAACTAGTAATAATTTGTAGTAAGCTGTGATAGTCAACTGGTTTGAGACTTGACCTCCGTTCGGTGGTTGCAGGTTCGTATCTGACGCACATTGATGACTTCTGAGTTTAATGCTCTTTAAGAAGTTAAATTTCACTGGCTTTATTCACCAACCTGCACTTGGCTAGCATGGTGGATTATGGCCTAAACTCTTATTATGAGAGAAGGCCCCATGTCCCAGCAGGGAAAATTTATAGAGGGCTGAAAAAAAAATTATTTGTACAAACAATATCATATATTTTTTTTACTCAAGTGTTTGTGCCTTTATTAATTGAGGGTGACAATTTTAATATAAACATTGTAACCTCTGCTAATGATATCTGAAATGGGCAAAATTTATTAAATCGGTATTGTAGTACATAAAGTTTGTGGTGCAAATTTATTTCTAAATCAAAGGATAAACACTATACTATAATGCATTTTAATTTGCATAATGCTGGATTCTGAATAGCTGATTACAATTTTATGTTTATTTGTAGCATTGTTTCATTTCCATTGTCTTAATATTTTATTACTTTATTAACATAACAGGAAGAGAGGGTAAGGGGCTACGATTCGAAATTCAATAAAATGTTTTATGATGGTTGTAGTATTTGTATTACAGTACTGGCCTGATTGAGTTTGTCTTGACAACCGACTATTTTTGCCAGAAAATACAAAACCCTGCCATATTTAAAAAGTGAAAATCCACTGCTGGATAAATACATTCTTAGTAGGAACAGTAGTGATATTTTAGATTATTACCAAGTTCTGGACACTGGTTTAGTGAACTTAGTATCAGATACACTTTCTAAGTCAAAGCATACTTCCTAGAATGTTCATTGACAGAATGTGATTTAAATAGGAAAAGTAGTTGTTTATTTATGGTAATAAGTTATTTATGTATTCATATAGACTGCTTTGTGACAGTACTCCGAAATTCCATAATAGATAAAGATTTATTGTTTTAGATATTTCAAGCTCATGGTGACTGTGACCCTGTTGTTCCTTTCAAGTGGGGTCAGATGACTGCTTCGTTTCTCAAAACCTTTATGAAAAACATTGAATTTAATACATATCAAGGATTAACACACAGCTCATCTGAAGCCGAGTTAAAAGATATGAAAGCATTTATAGAAACAACTTTGCCTGCCATGATATGATATATTTAATAAATTTAAAGGCATATAATATGTACTTATCTGATGTATTTATTTCAAGAAATCTATTTTTATGTTGTATAATTTAAATGATAACTTTCAATATATAAAAAATATATAACATACAGAGTTCTTTTAACTAAAAACTTAGTAAGTATATTTGTAATAAATGAACTGATTATGGTAACAAATTTTAACTAATCTTACAATATACCAATGCATAAAATGATGTGACTTACCTTAGAGCCGAGTCACCAGTAGATTCAAAGGATGTGTGGTATAAAATTGTTGTCGTAATAAAAAAATATGTATGGTTATACAATATAAAAACATATTGCATGTTGGAAATAGTGTAAACATACATATAAAACAGTGGAATCATTTAAACAGACTTCTTATGTGCAATATGCTATAAGATGAAAACATAGTGGTTATTTTTGTCTGGAGAAAATTTCAGTTAGATTCGAAGTTAAAACTTTACAATCCATAACATAAAGGCGATATCCAAATTCGTTAATAAGGAAACAAAAATTATCTTGCACATACTTTATTTATTTTGCATTGATCAATGATGAGGTTGTTTACGATTCATGAGTGTACTTAAAAAATTCATATATGTCATAAAAGATTATAATGACATTCATATTAATTAAGTAATATACATTGTCATGGATAGGTCGGTATGACTGTTACGGATTGTGTAAGAGATTATATGCAGTGTAAGGTGGTGAACGATGAGTTGGCATTTGATAGGAATGTATGGATAAGACTGATGTACTGTGCCGACTCCTAATAATTTGGTGAAAGGGTAAGACATGAATATATTATAATATGTAAAAACTTATGACATCTGAGAAATTATAGCGTTGCTATTAGCAATAACTTTTTGACTTTTACTTCTTAGTACCAGGCTGCATAACCTTAGAACCTTACCCTTTATTCAGCAAACTGGCAAAGAAAAAAAAAAAAAAACAGCGGATAGACAACGCAAATCGATATCATGAGCTTGTTGTTGCTGAATTTTTAAAATAATATTGTTGTACTCATTCTACAAAGCGCACGTTTCTAATTTTTATAAGGTGTCCGTTCAAAATACTTATAATAATCGTTAAAATTATTGTTTCCAAAATGATAAATATGGGGTTTCTCTCATTTAGTGTCTGTACATATGTCTGTTATTTAATAACTCCATTATATGGCCAGAACGTTTCGTCTGTGGAACTCAATCAACTTTACAAACTACAAAATCTAGAAAAAACTAAATTGGAGTCAATATTCTATTTCGATGACCTAAAAAGACTGTCAAGGTTAAAGAGAGCGGAAACTGTCCAAAACGTAATCAGTTTAAGTGAGATTAGTTTGACTAGTGAAAATTCAAAACCATCACCACCTTCGACCTTGACCAGCTCTTCGACCGATGTTCCCATTGTTTACGATATCGGATCATCAAACTCTTCAATATTGACCATAGTACAAGTGAATGCATCGTCCTCAATATTCACGAATATTTCCGACGCTGTTCCGTCTGATGCGGCACCTTTACCTGGGAAAAGTTCAGCTGAAGATGAACATAACAGTTCAATGGCAATATTTTTTGTTTTATGCATTTTAGCACTTGGTATATTATTAATCCATCTAATGTTGCAAACAGGATTTTCCTATCTACCAGAAAGTGTAGTTATTGTATTCCTTGGTGCATTGATCGGTATGATTATAAACCTTATGTCTATAAGAAACATAGCAAATTGGCGTAAGGAAGAAGCATTTTCACCTACGGCATTCTTTTTGGTTCTGCTCCCTCCTATAATTTTTGAATCTGGATACAATTTACATAAAGGAAACTTTTTTCAAAATATTGGATCTATTTTACTTTTTGCGATAGTTGGTACTGCTATTTCTGCATTTGTAATTGGAGCAGGCATATATTTGTTAGGAATGGCCCAGGTAGTATATAAGTTGAGTTTTGTGGAATCTTTTGCTTTTGGTTCTTTAATATCTGCTGTAGATCCAGTAGCTACAGTTGCTATATTTCATGCCCTAGATGTAGACCCAGTATTAAACATGTTAGTGTTTGGAGAAAGTATACTTAATGATGCTATAGCTATTGTACTTACGACTGCTGTCCTAGATTCTAATGATCCATTGATGTCTACATATGAGGCGATCTTGTCTGCTATTAACAGATTTTGGTTGATGTTTTTTGCTTCTGCTGGTATTGGAGTTGTTTTTGCACTAATTAGTGCACTATTGCTTAAACATGTTGATCTCAGAAAAAATCCGTCACTTGAGTTCGGAATGATGTTGGTATTTACATATGCACCTTATGTACTTGCTGAAGGAATTCATTTATCAGGTAAGATTTAATTTTTTAACTGAATGTTGTACTCACATAATAAATAGTATATTTTTGTTTGTTTGTCCTTCCCATTTTCCCAATTTATTTCTTGGGGTTGGGGCAGTGTGTCAGTCTCCATCTGTACTAAACAC
>DWHU01000575.1:0-17515 GCA_018247975.1 Parides photinus | reverse complement strand
ACTACTAAAGATTTGGCAATGGTTTTACAGCTGGCCGTCTGCCTGACGCTGACCCTCTTGGGAATGCCAGTGATATTTAATTTCTTAAAACGCAGGTAATCCAGAAAGTCATTGGTGCGTGCCAGTCTTGAACCCGTGGGGGACGAGGTCCATAACCACTACGGCTATCGCGGCACTTATTAGATTTTTTTGAGTATATTTGAAAAAGTAACGGCGACAAAGAATAGCTTTTAAAAAAAAGTTCGGGTTCTTGACCATATAACTAATAATTGTAAAAGTGAAATGACGATTCTCCTTACAGCGTTGAAGCGTGGACTCTAACAGAATCGATGAGTCAAAAAGTTGAAGCCTTCGAAATGTGGATATACCGGAGAACGCCGAAGATGTCCTGGATAGATAAAGTAAGGAAACGGTGTTAAAGCGCATGAAGAAAAATCAAAAGTGCGAGATGAATTAAAAATAAGAGAGGTACAATATTTTGGTCACATAATGAGAAAGTCAAAATACAAGATACTGCAACTTATCGTATCGGGCAAGATTCACGGGAAGCGAAGTGAGAGTAGAAGGCGAACATCCTGGCTAAAGAATTTACCTCAGTGGCTCGATCGGTGTCGTGGTCAAAAGTTCAGATCGACCTAATGATCGACGACCTTCGCAATAAGATAGCAACTTAAGGAGAAAATAGTTTGATTAGAGAAGACCGAGGAACTAGAAATGGATTATAAGTATAATTGTTTATTTCCCCGACATAGCACACATTACGATGTGTGGAAATTTCTGGAAGAGACTTTATAGCCAATAGGGGTCGTTTATCGGCTAAAGATTATGATGGTACATAAAACATTTATTATTAGAAATACTATACGGAATAAAACACTACAGATTTTAACTATCACTAAACAATGAATTCATACAAAGTTGCAAAACATTAAAATGTTTTTAGCTATTACTTCCTTCACCAACGTTTGGTTAGTTTCTGTGAAAACATTTAAACTCTGTATTTATTACAGATTTGTTAATTAGCATCGGGAGTTAACCATCAACGAAAGTAAATAAAAATGTCTAATAATAAAGTTTGAGAAAACATTCAACAAGAATTTTAAATGAATGCGTGGGTAATTTGTAGACGTGAAGTTCTAGTGATAAGATATGATTACAATCTTATTTTGTTTTTAAAGGTCGAAGCAGGGACTTTTTGTCACCATTATCATTCAAACAATTACTTATTTATTAGATTTTTTAATACGCAAAGATAAGTATTGACATGTAGAAAAAGTTAAATGAAACATTTATCACAACAATGTTTAAATGTAATAATGCAAATTTACATGCATCTGTGTTGATATGTATAAAAATTAAGACGCTGTATGTAATCTTTGTGTTGTATACTAGGTTAAAATTGAAACTTAATAAAAAAAATTATAACACTAGTGAAATTATGTAGATAAGACTTTAACTTAGTAAAGACGTAAAATTATAGTAAAATCTTCCTACAACGTAATCGAACAATAAGCGGGTTTAACATACATTTTTAAAGATTTATTTGATTAATCCAAGAAATTCAATCTCCCAGTTAAAATCAAACATTCGAAATATTGTCAACTAATTGTCATTAAAGATAGATTGTTATTTGACCTGAGATCTTTTCGTTTTTATTATCGGGAGGAAATTTTAGTCAGATGCTATACTTCTGGGTGGAAGTCAGATTTATGTAAAATTTCTGCCATTTAAAACCCCTCTGTGGTCATCCTCAGTACTTTGCGGGGAGTCCTGGGATCTCCTATGGAACACACGAAACTACAACACTAAAACGTCTCGGGGACGGCTATACCCTCCTGGAGCTCCCGCTCTGATAGGACAAACACCAGACCACTTCGTTCTTGAGAGCCCCCACCTACAAAGCCCGAAGATCCGTTTAGTCGCCTTCTTTGAGTTCGTCTCTTATTCTTAAAAGCCTACAGGCCAGTGACTTGAAATGTATAAGTTGTTAAAACTAAGTTGATAGAACTTATAAATCAATAAATAACAAAACGTGGTTCATCGTCAAAACAGTTTTGTTAACATATAAAAATAAGCGTTGTAACAATTTTGATAGCATAATTTTCCAACAGGAACATAATTTATCTTAGTTATCTGTATATGCAATACAATGCCCAATATTCCTTGTGCAAATAGCTTCACAATAGTAGTCATTTGCTTTGACATTTATATACTTGAATTAAATAATGAACCACTTGTTGTTGAATGGGCTGTCAATGAGGAAGGGTTCAATAGAATGATCAGGGAACAACGGGGTCAGAGTCTAACATAACGGTCAGCACAGGCGGTTCAGTTCGATAAATGGCACCAAATTACAATTGACTGATATTCAAGTGCTATAGCCAGTAATTTTTTTTTACACTTCAGGTATCGGTGTAACAAATTATTTTATTGTCTACCAAATGATTTATCATCACTGTACATGACGTAGAGTAACTAATAGTTGCAAAAGTAAGGACGTCGATCTTTACCTCCAACGAAAACACCGATGCATAATAAAACTTTATAACAGTACTTTCGATAAAAAGCAGTAAGGAAATATAACAAACTTACCAATGTTTAGTTTGTGGTAGAGAACGTATATATTGATTAACTAAATAATAAATATGAAGAACTCTATATATTATTTAAGTTAACATTTCTTTTTCAAATACCACCGCTAAAGTACATATAAATAATTTACTAGGAAACCTGTAAACTACGTAGTAAGTAATGTACAACATTATGAAACACTTACTTGGTAAAGCTGGAGAAGACAGTGAAACCCGCGGCGGCGGCGACCCGGCGCTCCGCAGCCGCGTCCACCATTCCTCTGCATCACCGCGACGAGCATCACTCGCTAGTCGCGCCAGACCGCACCGTGATCTCACCACCACCGCACCGTCACTACCACACTCACACCACGTACATACATAACAACCCCACACGCTACCAACGTTACCTGATAATCATGCGGTTGATATTTAATATAGGTAACAACTCACGGAAATGCCGCGCTGTTTTAGCTCAAAAATGATGGTATTAACTACTCCTAATGAATTAAATTTAACTCCATAAACGATATCTGTAACAAAATTGAAATAAAGTCAAAAATGTTGACAAGAATATCTAACATTTATCATTTTAATTTTACTTATAGAAAAATAAAAAAAATAAATAATTTATAGTGTTTTTAAAATAAAAAACTAGTAGATCTCTATGATTATTGTATGATAAAAAAGTTTTTAATACAATCTCCTGCTCTTTATGACTTAAAAACCAAAAAAACATTGATAATTTTATTTAAACAGAAATGACAGTAAGAAAATTGTTAAGTTTTATGAGGTGTAGTAAATGAAATCAACATGCTGGTTATTAAATTGTATACAATTAAAGGTAACCCTTCAAAATAATGATTTATATTTCATATGATCCAGAAGAATTATAACTAGGATAATTTAGAGTAGTTTTGGTATTCAAAATCATTCATTACATTATGCCAATTTTATGCCTGCACATTAGGATCTATTCATTATTAACTTTTATGCACTAATAATTAACACATATCTTAACTTATGAGTATTAATGAAACCCATAACTAATATTAGAAAATATTTTTTTTTTATTTTTTAATAAATTGAAGTTAGACAAGTATTTGAAATGCTATATATGACCAGTATAAAATAAAATAAAAATAGTTAAAACTCATATTTCACAAAATGCTAAAAGATTAGTAACATGTAAAAAATAATTCGTAGTACATAATTATATACGTTTAAAACTTAATAAAAAAATGCTAAACGAAACGCAATCCATAACTGTTCAATTAATTGAGAAAGTAGTAATGGATAAACCAATATGTGAATGAAGCCAAAAAATTTTATAGAAATTAAAAACTATCTGGTCTATAAAGTTTTCAAATTGAATAATGTCATGATTTCCCAGAATATTAAATGTATTATATTTATGTATAACATATAGAATTAAATACTAATTAAAATTAAATGGATAATACAATATTTTACAGACAAAAATAGTGCAATAAAGGTATTAAGAATTCGACAGAATTTTAATAGCATTCATGACAATGAAGTGTAGACATAGAGCATCTACTTACGATATTATGAGATCATCGATACATACAGCAAATAAATTTAAATATGACTCACCCGTCTGTATAGTCGTTACAAAAAGTCCGTATAGGTTATCATTATCATACAGTAAGTACACACGTCATAGATACCACAAATTTAATATTTATTAAACACATTATAGGAAGGAATGTATAAATATTGTTTGCAACTACATCTAAGAAAACAATATAGTTAATTGACGGAGAACAACAGTAATTAAATTTATACTTATTCAATGGGATGGAGGAAAGGGAAAGAGAAACAAAACTAAACGTACATTTTGCTCTATTTTATTCTATTGACGCTCGTAAATACACAGTAGAGCCACCTAGGAACAGCAATCCGAAATCATGTAATGTATAAAGAATAAAAATAATGATTGGTCGTCAACATGTAGAGTAAAATATTCACCATTAATATATAAATTATCCTTTGCTTGTAGTAAAATAACCAATCAATACATTTATTATAACATTTCAATACGTCTGATTGGTTAAAGACGTAATCATTTGAGTGTTGCCTTATAAAACTTTTGTTTTGACATTTCTGTTATCATGGTAGATTTGTAATAGCAAACTCTTAATCTTTTAAGAAACAGGTACAATAATATGTTTATGTTTTTGTGTAAAATTTTAAGCTATCTTTACTATAATTTGTTCTACTTTCTTATTGTTTTTTTAGATTTAATATATATAAATACAAATAATTATTAATACAAATAAACGTCATATCAATGTTACTACGCTCAAGCTATGTTCAACCAGAGAACAACCTTTGTGACAATGTCTGCATCTGTTGACTAAAATTTGAAACCTAATAAGCTTTTAACAAGGTCAACAGTTTTCATCAACTCATAGTCGACGAAAATAATCAGAAATTCATGAAGTCTTAAAAGTAACGCGTTAGTTCATTATAAAGCGAATATATGAGTGCAAGTGTCCGCGAAAATGTTTTGTACTTTGTTTTTCGCAATCACAACGTTACATGAACATGGATGACCTAAAATGTGAATACGTACAGAAAAAAAGATGCTTTGGATTGTCTCAAGAAAAGCTAATTGAAAAACGTAATAATGATTTACACGTCATTTATCGAAAATCAGACGTAATCTTATTATCACTTTGTATTAACTAAATCTCAACATCAAAAGTGAAAATGTGATGTGTCAAACTGATTGTTTACCTCGCAGCAGACAGGTGAGCGGTTTGTAGAAGTGGTACGCGAGGGCGACGAGCGGCATGTCGAGTCGCTCAAGTCCCGTGAACGGCGGCTACGAGGCTGCGAGCGTGGAGCCTGCTATGAGACTCTCTGTTCGCAAGGACCTCTTCCCGGAAGAGCGTCTTTCTAAATTATCATCTGTCATTTCCAGTGGCGAGATGTTGCAAGAAGGACTGGAAGGTGTCTCTTGCGTGAAACTCGAAACTGATTTCGAGCAAAGCATAGATGACATAGCCAATAAAAAACTGCATGTGCATAATGGAGCTCTGCGTTCTTCTACCCGTACTCGTCACAGAAAACATAAACAGCACTCCAGACGTAACGCTGAGCATTCGCCACTTAATGGGTGTATTTCCTCACAAAAGAAAAAAAAAAAGAAATCTCTTCGTGAATACCACCAAAGGACTGCAAAGACAAACAATATAGTGCCCTCTCAAGTGAAAGGTGGCAAGAACTTGTATTTAGTCAGTAGCAGTGAGTGTCAAAATGATGTAGAAGATGATGAAGATGAGTCAAATAAAAGTGAAAGTTCAGAGGATGAGGTTCTCAAGTGCAGTGTTAAGTTACCTATTATTAATATACAACGACAAAGTGGTAAACCATACAGTCATGAACTTAGTCAATTATCAACAAAAAAGAGTAAATCAAAAGAATGTAAAGAAAAAAGGACTCATGTGGTAATGCCTTGCAGTGGAAAACCTCGATCCATGCTAGGCATTTGTAGTTCCCGCAGCAAAAAGAAATCGAAGAAATTTGAGTATACAGCCACATATCAAAGCCAAATAGTGGATACTAATACTAACATAAAGCTCAAGATCAGAAGAACTAGCATCCATGAAACGGTATGTTACATTATGCTAATTTTAATATTATGTTTTGTCTGTTAAATTTTCTATATTTTTTATATGTTGCATTTTTTATGAATTTAGGAAAAATTCATTACGTTGAGCAGAATTAATTTCTAAAATTATGCAATTTTTAATTTGTATATATAAAAATAATGTTAGTGTTAACTTTCCAATGAAACGTTGTCACTGTCTTCTTGCATTTTGTTGCATAAATCTATGTGTTTAATCAGCCATGTTTATATTAAGTCAACATCAGAGTCAGCCATCAGATTTCAGTTTTCTTGTTCATAATCTTATTTTATGGTTTTATTAATATAAATGTGTGCTTTTTAAAGTAATTCACATTATTGTATACAGGAGATACATTTAAAGTTTGTGTATATATGAAAACTATTTGTATCTTGTGTACAAAACTAATTTCATATTAAAATATACAAAACACAAAAAAGTCAATAAGTAATAATTCAATATTTGGTCTCTATAAGTCATTTGTATCATTTCAATGTTACAACACTGTCCTTAAACTGTTTTTAATTTCTAAGAATTTTTTTACCACTGCTTTATTTTTTACTCTTTTTTTCCTTTTGTTTTAGATTTTGTCATATATGTTTTTGTGTATGAATGTGTAATTTAAATGTTTATTATTCATCTTTTACCATTTATTCTCTGCTATAGTTTTGATTGTACAACATGTATCCCAAATCTAACTTTACTCAACAAGTAAATACACAAAAGTTAAGTATAGGTGCAAAACAGTTTATTACATATTTTTGTCTACATTTAAGTTATTTAATATTACACTTGTATAGAAATCTAGGAAAATTAATTCTTCTTCTGTCTGCTAATGGAAAATGATTGAATAAAAAGTTTTTTACACTTACTTTAAAATTTACAGCCATTATAATATTTAAAAAAATAGTAAGATGTGTATCAGTAAATAGATAAATTCATTTTGTAATTCATACATCTTACAGTTTTATTTAAAAAAAAACTCCATATAAAGGTAAATGAATATGTGAGAAAAAATATATATGTAAGGAAAGATGAGGATCTCTACAATCTATTTTTTTTTTTAAATCTCTGTGTCTGTCTATAAGGTTTTTAAATTAGAACCTTTACTACAAAAACTATAGTACTATACACATTAAACTGATGAAGAGGGGAGATATACTGTGATATGCCTATGTAGTATAGAAACAGTTAAAAATTTCATTCATTCATTTTACACAAGACTAATGAGGTTTTTTTTAGTACTATAATCATCAATGTTATATTATATAAAATATTCCATTTTTCAATTTTTGTAATATTTAAATTTTACTTTCTTGTGCATTTGGTCATTGTGCACACAATATTTGATTACTCTTACTGCACCTTGATGTTATTCTTCCTAAAAGTTTAAGTATGTAACTGATGTAATAGTTAATTTGCTGTGACACATTTTAAGAAAAGTACATTTTTGATTCTTAAAATTGTTAAAATATATCAAAATAAATGTTGTTCTTATATAATCTTCAAAACAGGACAAAATTTTGCCTGTGATTTTATTGAATAAAAATATTTGGGTGTTGAAAAATATTGAAGACATTAATCATTAATAGTAGAATTTATTCTTATATGTTATAATAGCAATGGTCACATACAGTCTGATTCAAAAGAAGAAGTTTCTCCTAAGAACCATCAGGCTAAGGAATAAACTCCCAGTTTAGGTTTCTTCGGAATTGGGTGTCTATAGGATATAGACTATAATAACTATTTACCACCAGGCAGGCCTATTTGCCAAATTTATGGTAGAAGAAAGGACATATCCTTATAATAAAAAAAACTACCTGTTTACAATTTTCAGGTTCTTCCAACACCTACTTCAGTAGCTGATATTGGTCAGAGGCGATCTAAAAAGAAAAGGAATGCTACACCCGAAGTGAGTGAAAGTTCTGGTGAAGAATATGATCCATCGCGTGGGGATACTGCAGCTGCCATGAGTGTTGCCGCGCCTAAGCCGCGCCAGCCCCGCCTGCCGCGCCAACCGCGGCCCAAAACACGCAAAGTTAACAATAATAAAAGTAAGTTTTATATACAAGTTGGTTCTTTTCTCATAATTAAATGTATTAGCACTTATGTCATAATAATCTATTATTTACAGTAATACTAATGTTTGTTCTTAATGATGTAAGTTATTACTTTGTAGATTTATTATGTACTCTTTGTATTGATTGCATTGCTATGTGATACATTCTCCAATTTTCCAAAAAATTACCTAAAGTTAAAGTTTAATTTATATTTCCAACATCATAGCTTCGAAACAGCTGACTTAATCAATCTAGTTTCAAAAATTGTTGCATTTGTGGGTTTACACTTATTTTAATTAAGAATTATATTCATGAATCAAAAATAATGTGACATAGAAACAAAGTGTGTAATAAAAATTTTAATAAAGTTTTAATACATGCATACCACTCTTGTTATTTTTATAAATTTTATTTATATTGATGAAAAAACATTGCTGAGTAGTATTTGAATGTGTTAATACTTCATGTTTAATATAATGAATATTGTATTTTAGCTTAACATGTTTTTGCTTTTAGGTAAAAGTGAAAAGACTGAGAAAAGTAGTGTTAGTGGAGATAATAGTAAAAGTAAAGCTACTGGACCACAAAGTCCTTGGGCTCATTCTATGCCTGAAGAGATTCTCTTTAAAATTTTTGATTTTGTTGTGTCTGCACATGGCACTTTACCTACTGTTATCAGGTAAAGTAGTCATTATGAAATTCTTTAAGAAAATGCTTATAATTTTAGGCAGTTTAATCAAGGTTTTTGTCTTTTAGGTTGGGGGAAGTTTGTAAATTGTGGCACAGTGTCAGTTGCAGGCCAGAGTTGTGGAGGAATGTAGATCTTGGACAATTTACAAGTGAAAAATGTAAAACAGATTATAAACTTGTGTGGCTCCTTGAAAATCGCCTGTCACAATGTCAAAGTCTGAATATTGGTAAGTATTATATGAGCAATGTTTAACTAGTAGTAGATTTCTAATGCCTGGGATTATTTAGGCCCCAGCTTCGATTTTCACTTTATGTTTCTATGTTACGTCATGTATTTTAGGGAACAATGTATCCAATATTCAAAAACTTAAAAAAATCTTATCTAAAATTGTATAACGTTTTTAAAATTATTATCATTTCTCTACTGGTGGATATTTACTACAGGATGTTGATGTCTCTCTCTCTCTCTCCCAAGCTTACAAGAAAATTTGCACATTAATTTTTTTAAATAATATGTGGTGAATTTTAATATATTTTAGTAAAAAGCTCTTGAGTAATTCTTGTAAATATTTATTATTATGAAAAATATAGCAACTACATTTTCACAGCTCAATGGAAAGTATGCAATGTTTCGTGGGTGTTAGCGTGCGTGGTGGACTACTGTCCTGGGTTAATTGAGCTCAGTGTAGCCGGATGGGTCAGGATTACGCCAGAACAGCTGTATGATCTCGTTCAAGGTTTACCAAAACTGCGACGTCTCGATTTATCACTTACGGTAAATATTTTTAAAGCTGGTATTCCAGGTATTTATTTCATTTTTGTTAACATTTTAAAGGAAATTAATAACAACATTTTAACTGTTAAACAGTGTCAATCTAGATACACTGTATATTTTCCTAACTTACATTACACTGGTTTTAATCAGTGAATAACTAATTAGAGAGTTTTAACTGAAATATCTATTTCACACATTCAACACAATGAAATGTGAATAATGCCAGCCATGTTTATTTACACGTTTCATTTTAAAAAGCTTTATAAAAAATATGTATTTCATTCATGGCAGTCTGAAACTGGAGGATCAAGCACCTGCTTGTCCGCGACTTCGATAGCCCGAGTCGCAGAGAACTTTGGAGACAGGCTCACACATCTCACTCTAGCCAACAACAAGTTCACAGCGCTGCCGCAAATCCTAACATCTGTAGCTGTAAGTAGAACAGAACATTACTTTATTACCTACAATGGCTTTATGTTTGACCTCAATATCATGTAATGTTATGTGTGTAACTTAATTGCTTTATTTATATTCTTCTTCCTTTGTAAAAGACAAAAGCTGAAAGATTTTCTATAAAAAAAGTAATTGTTTTTGCTAAACATTAATACTATACCATCGGGGGCATTAAGTATTAAAATTAAATATCTATTCCACAGGCGCATTGTCATAATTTAGAAATGCTGGACATATCGGGCGCGATGGCCACCACACACCCGGCTGCAGTACCATTAGAGGCTTTACAAAAAGGCTGTCCTAAAATGCGTGTCTTCAGAGCAGCCAACTCACAGTTGGTGCTAGCAACTGCCACTACCTCTCAACAGGTATACGACGTATTTTTGATATAAATTATTTTAACACAGTTTTTTTCTAAACCACGGCTGTTATTGTATCCCAAAATAAATTTCATACAATTTTTTTTTGTTTACTTGAGTCACTTATCAAATCCCTTACTATCATAGCGAAGATTATGTGCTATCTATCTACATTTTCGGCAAAGCGAAATCTTCAAATAATACACTGTTAATTAGTAAACAAGATTATGTGGTGTTTGTAACCATTAAAGCCACCATGGTAGTCAAATTATGTATACCAGAGGTTTGATATTTACTACGCACTCATGCTTATCATAAAGAGGGCTGTTATTCAAACTAACACCCTCATTATGTTTCGATAAACACAAGACCATCTAGTACTCGTCTCTCTCTACTCCAGGCTGGCTTAGTGATCAATGAGAGCACCTACTTACAAAGCCCACAGAAGACTCTTAGTCCCCTTCTATGAGCATCACATAGAGCAGACAGTTAATAAGCTACATATCGCATTGCAGTTTCTAAAAGCCTTGACTAGTTTTAATTTCATTTTATTTCTTTCCAAGGATATTTCTCCGTAATTACTTTTCGTAAATAGATTTTATTTTTATGCTTTACAAAAACGAACGTATTTAATTAAGAAATTTATGAATGGAAACAATCAAGTATGTATATACCATTTGTTTTTCTTATCATACAATTCTATGGCTCTGATTTAGATGGAGGTGGAGGGCTGGACGTGTTTGGAAGAGTTATCTATTGCTGGCGAAGCGGCTGCTGAACGTGTAGTTGTCGGCGAGTACAGGCTTGGCGACGAAGCGTTAGCAAGGCTCGTACGCGGCGCTACTAGACTACGCTTGCTCGACCTTCGTGGCCTTCAGCGACTCACAGACTCTGGCCTTGTACGCGTGCCCGCCTGGGACTTGCAGCATCTTTTCCTAGGAGGTACTACCACAATCAGACTTGATTTGTTTTTAAAAAGCATACATATTTGTTATGTACTAGTACGTTTAGATATCAACGATTATATCGCCGCTAGTCATCATATGGAATTGTATAATAGTTGAGCGTTAAATTTATATTTAAATTAAGTTAGATCATTAAGTGAGAACTTAATGACGCAACTTGAAACGAAAACATAGGCTAACATTAAATGAAATTTTAACTTTATTATAAATAAAAAATTAATGATTCTAGATGATCCAAATAACACGAGTTTTGCCATGCCAGCCATGTTTATTTACACGTTTACTAAACAAAATAGCAATCAGACAATGAGTAGTGATATGTTTACCCATATGAGGAGCTGTGGTGGTATCTATCTGGATATTGTATAGAAAAAAGAGCCTCCTTACATGTGTAAAAGTGTTGTTCCACAGCCTTCTGATTGTCCTACAGTGTGGTAAGATAATATCAAGCCATATTTTAACACCTGACAATTTTAATTCTTTATACTAATTTAATTTTCCCTACTTCATTAAGGTTGTAATGTAACGCGGCAGAGCAGCGCGTGCCTAGAGCTGATCTGCGAGAAATGGTCTCACAGCTTGCTAGAATTAGACCTGTCGTGGGCGTCAGCAACGCGGGTGCTCAATGACGCTATAGCAGCTCTTACCGACTCGCCAAATAGCAAGCTGAGGTAATAATAATATGCGTAAAGATTTTAAGACTCAGTCTAATTCTCGAATATATTAGAGCCTTTTTATAAATCTATAGAACATAATAATAAAACTGTCCTTTCAGAATACTCAACTTATGTGGTTCAGCGGTATTTTTGGAGCAAGTGAAGAAAGTGTTATTAAAATGTCCGCAACTAGAATCTTTGAACCTTAGCTCTTGTCGTGGGTTACCGAGGGGTATGAAGCGCCTTTATACTGGAAAAGAACTACAAGATCTCAAAGATAGTTTGGACCCTGAAAAAGCAAAGAAAGATGGCTCCGATGAAGATGAAGACAGTGAACCAGCGAATGTGACAAAAAAAGAATCTGGTTCGAAAGTAGGTAACGCACTTAAAGCATCTCCAAAGAATAACATATCTAAAAGCACAATTGCCAAAGTTGAACAGAAATCCACAGACAAGTCTTCCGCTTGTGTTTTCCAAGAACCTAAAAATGTTTCCGACTCTAACACTACCACTCCTGATCATGGCATACTCTCCTCTGTAAATATTAAGACTGTTGAATCAACAAAAGATATGTCAGAAACAATACCCTCTATATCAGAACATAAAAAATCTAGAACCTCTGCTCACAATTTATCAAGTCCACTTGCTCAATCCAAACCTGACTCTTCTTCAACCCCAAGGTCAGAACCAACTAAAACCGACTTTGGTAGTCCCCATTTCAGTCCCGTCCGAAAACCTGACAGCCAGGTACCTAGTAGTCCTGATGTACAAATAGATTCCGTAAAAAGTCATAACTCTTGGAGTTTAGGACAATTTAAAAGTACTTCTTCTCATAAATCTGAAGCTAGCCCACTGAATAGGCTAGAAAACCACAATACAAGCAAATTAAAACATAGTAAAATTGTTGAACAATGTAGCCCTACCACATCATTAGATAACAAAACTAGTCCTGAAACTCACACTTTAAAGCCAGACATTAAGAATCCAAATAGTTGGAATTACTCTGGCGGATATAGTCCTATGACCAGACAGGATAATCAATTCTCATCTCAGAGGAGTCCCTATTCTGCACAACCAAGCCCTGCACAGCCCAGTCCTTATTCTACACAACCTAGCCCATACTCTACTCAACCTAGTCCGTATTCATCACAACCTAGTCCATATTCTGCTCAACCGAGTCCTGATACAAGCCAAATGGTTAAAGCTGATCTGCAAAAGTCAGGTGCTTGGAACACGGGAAGTTATAGTCCTATGCCAAAACAACATACGCCTTTTTCACCTCATCCGTCTACACACACAAGTCCCGATCCGGGACTCGGTGTCAAAGGTGATACATTTCGAAACAATTGCAGTAAGACTCCTGGCCAGTACAGTCCCATGTCACGGCAAGACAGGTTACATCACAGTCCTTATTCGCCCAGACCGAGTGTCGATAATGTATATAGTAATAAAAAGAGTCCGGGCGTTGGAAAATATAGTCCAATGTTGCGACCCGAATGCCATTTGCCGAGTCCGGATGGCGGACATACGTCTAGACCAGGCATCATGAGCGGAAGAACACAAGACATGTACGGTCGATCGATGTCCAAAATGTCAGAAATGGTCCAAAATATTCCAACCCCGGATGTGCCGAACTCGTGGGGATTTAGCCAAGTGAATAACACGCCGACGAGCGGCATAGAGTCGCTCGTGTGGGGCGGATCGTCGTTTAATACTGAGTCAGCGATCCCGCCGCGTGTGGACAACATGCCCGCGATGCTAAACACGCCGCCGCCGCAAACTTGGAGCGAACTCTCGTTCGACAGCAGCATCCGAAGGCAAAGTGAGTTAAATGACCCATGGACATTAGGCGAGTTCCGCGTTGAGCCGCCGCACCAAGCGCACAATGCATTTGTTGACCAAAACGTGAACTTTGACTCGTTAAGTGCTCACATCGGCCAGTCGCACGTGCTGCAGAGCTACTTGGACGACAGCTACTCGGAGGCTTCCCGCGTAGACTGACGCCCGGGCGCTCCATTTTGTTTTCATTTCTCAGATGAATTCAAACGTTTGACCAGAGCCATCGCGTTGTATTTATTTTAAATTTCACTTCGCCGCAATTTAACGAGTTGTAATTAAAACATATTTGAACAATTATCTTTAGATTGTACATAAGATTATCTAGATATATTTAAGATTAATAAACCTAGGATCGCATTCAAATTATTTTGCAAACCATAGTCAAGGAGAAATAGCATATAATGAAAAATTAAATTAATTAGGTAAATCCAATACAATAATGACTTGTTTTACAGATGTGTTTTATAGTATACCGTTTTTTAAAGCCTAAATGTAGGAAAACACGAAGCGGTTTTAATTTTTCGTTATTTTTTAACTGGTGTATGTCCACCATACAAGGGCCAAAACAGTTGTGTATAATAGTAATGAATTGTCAAATTAAAAATGCAAAAGAAGCCACCTCGTGTGTTCCTATTAACAAATCCATGTCTTTATTTAATACAGTTGATCATGACTGTAAATGTTAAAATTTGTTGGTATTGGTTATAAATGAAATATAATGTATTGTTTACTGTTTGATGAAATATGTATACTATGAACTCATTCAATCTTCATTTTCAAACATTCCTTTTGAATAGATAGCGCATAATGTGGTTTACGAAATGATATATTTTATTGTATGAGAATACATAAGTGCATTGCTAGACGCTTTCGATATTGTAAACATTATAATGAAATTGTTGACAATGCGTTAGTTATAGCTCATAAATATTATTAGACTAATCTGGGCTACTCTTGAGCAGCTAATTATTACATTAAGTAGAAAGAGAAAATTTTACGTGTAACCGTATGTCAATGGACTGGTGACAACAATTTGGCATTGAAATCATTAGCCTGAGCCGTTATACACTGCCAGTCGCAAACGGTGCGAGTTTCATCTTAGATAATAATAAAGAGTACCAAGCTGTCGTGACTAGTCTATTAGATAATTAATATGTATGTTGTTTTTATTGCAATTAGTGTTACAACTTTCTACTTGGTCCTTCCACGATCTAGAACCATAAACTCTTCTAATAGGCCTCTTTTCTCTAAAAGATAGATACCTTGCTTTCTGAGGGGAAGTTAATGTGGAAATTTTATCATTTTCATCTCAGTGGCTGTCCTCGGCGGTTTGAGAGGTCACAGCATTTCCATTCCGTACGAAATTGCATCCTCTATAACACAATGTTTTTATATCCTGTCCTGCGATGTGCTCTATGAAATACCTGGCCCCCTCGAGGATACTTATAGATTAGCTGAATACAGCGTAGTGCTCTGGAGACCTCTTATATGACTTAACACAAAGTACATTTTGCATTGAAGCTATTCTGATAAAGGTGTGATAAGTGCATTATAATTTCGCATTTTTAAATATTTTTATACTTAATAAAATTGCATCACGCAAATGGATAGTTACAGTTCGTGTAGGTTATTTTTTTATTGTTGATTAGGAAGCTCATAATCCTTTGACTAAGTTTTAAATTCGGAATCTTAATGATGAAAGTCCAAGTACAAAGTGCTTCATGTATGTTTCTTTTTTATATTTATTTGTAGGTACTTCTTCGCGTTGTTCGTGAGACACCCGTAAAACCACCAAATAATTTTCAATACATTCATTAGCCTTATTAAATGCCTAATGTTTAACTGAAGAGAATATTTTATAGTTTTATTAACTTATTACAAAATGAAGAAATTATCTACTATACATAGAATGTATAAAATATAAATTTAGGTAAATATTAATGTTAATTAATCGTGTACCATAGTATGTATAAAATAAAGTTGACTAATATGTGTAAGTTCTGTTATGTAGAGATTTTTGTTTGTATTGTTACAGTACTGCGTGGACTTCTTACAAGTGGTCCAATTTTTATAATCTAACCAATAAAATATCGATGTGGTTGTATATTTACATTTTTAAATAGAATGTAATCTATTTATTACAAATCTTTCGTTAAAAACATTCTCTCCTATCTTTAACAGATATTCAACCTGCTCTCCGGAGGTACTCTTTCATACCAATCTTAAGATGTTAAGTTTGAAATATATCAATCAAATACTGCATGATTAAATTTCATTACTTACTAGTATCCAAACATTAAGTGTCGATATTTCGTCGATAGTTTCTCATTATCATATTAAATAATTTTTCTGACTCTCAAGACCTTACAAATTATGAATTGCAATAAATTAACTGAATAATTTAAACCCGATGGTAACTGATTATTTTCATCGTAAAAATGAGAGGTTCCAAACTAAGATAGGTAGTATTTTCTTCAAAGCACTAGTTTGGGGAGCAGAAACAAGTTACGGTACGGTAGTAAGTATTTTCATATGATGGAATAAGGACAATATACCGATAAAAATACAAAAGACCTTTATTCTCAGAAATTATAATGAATGTAATTTTTTTTAGCTGTACACATTGAACAGTTGTCTATACAACATTTTTATTTTGTTTAAATACCCGAGCCTTCAGATTCATACTATTTCTATGACATAAATCAACTGGTATATATCACTGATTTAAATAATCTATTAATTTAAGGAAAAATTCAGTTCACCCGAAGTAATTAATTAGTAATTTAGTAATAAACAGCCCACTTAATGTTCCTACGGCTGGGACTCGAGCGGGTTTCTCTCACGAGAGCTGTGGCCTGTATCGACCACGCTTGAATAGTGCGGGTTGGCGGTTATGCTTCTTAAATAATTTACTAACTGTCATCGTACTTCAAGCTCTTTGCAAGCCACATTTTACATCATATCAATCACTAATACATACGTCTAACCATATCTAAAATAACTACGAAGATACTACAGGGATAACCAATTCCTGTGTGGCTTCCAGAGGTGTGGAGCTGGCTTGTCCCTGTGGCGACTGCAATAATTCAGCCATTTCTGGATGTTGCGGTCTGGAGTCGGCACTGTTGTTTGGCGTGTCAATATATGGCGATGCCGATGACATTGGCGACCCCGCTATTAACCTAGGGCGCAAGTGGTCCGCGTGCCGGCGAATGCCTTCTCCTTTTGGAGTCGATATAACGTACGAGTAGCGGTGTTTCCGCACGGCCACGACTCCGGGTTGCCATGTTTTCTCCGCCCGGGTCCTATGGAAAATTGCGTCACCTGGCATGTACTCTACTTGGTTTCGGTTTGCAGTCGCTATATTGGCTTTTACTTATTAGTATTTTTTTTTTTATGGGATTGGGAGGCAAATGAGCTAACGGGTCACCTGGTGGTAAGTGACTGCCGTCGCCCATGGACACCTGCAACTTGGGAGTTACAGGCGCGTTG
>DWHU01000574.1:0-17517 GCA_018247975.1 Parides photinus | reverse complement strand
AAGGATATGTAATAATATTCATAAATAATATTATATATAAAAATATTAACGTAAACTATTCGACTACTTAACGTAATTATAATAGTTATAATTTTTTTAAATTAACATTACTATCTTCTTATTCACTTTCCCAGCAGTCATTTTTTTAATATAACATAGAAAAAATATTTTATTGTTGAAAATGGAATATTTATTTAATGTTTTCGTTCGAATTGTCCAGTTCTTACTTGATGGTACCTACAGCGGACGTTATATCTTCACAGAGTGACAAAGGCCGTTGTATGTACGTACATCATACTCATGATTAAACACAGTTAAACAATCAAAATCACATGATTTGTTTCAGGTTCCTGCAATTGTTACACTTAATACAGTGATTTGTTTAAAGTATTTAAGCGGCAGCAAATTTTTGTGGAGTTCAATTGGTAGTATATTCTAGTATTTTGATTCGAAAACTCTTTTTCTTATCAGTGAATTTATGTCGACAATCAAATCTGTAAGAGTAATTGTACTTGAATATGTGGTACTGTAATACTATGGAATAATCTTTTTTGGAATTATTTTTCCTAAATTTATAAAGATATACCTTAACTTTATTGTTTCAATATTCTTTTTTCGTCTTATAGATAGATTCTTATTATAAAAAGTAGTGCCTTGAGCTATATCTAGGAATGTACGAGTGCATCAATTCCCAGAATTCATGATTGTGTTGTAAATAAGTTGTTAATCGATCTTTCATATCAAAGATTAAGTAAGCTTAAAACGAAACTATCAAATATACCAAGTGTTACCTGATAACTAAAATAACGTTTGTGAATTTTATTTCTCCATATTCCTTGCAAGGGATCGATAAGATTGTCACCATAATCGACTAAGCGGAGCTTTTTATCAATAAGTAGTAATTGATAATTTTGAAAGTCATCGGATACTTGATTTCCTATTTCATAACAATAACAACATAAATCAGTACATTTCTTGTTTTATATTTCGCATGTAATACATTACTTGAGCTCGGCGAGAATAACAAATGCTAGGTGGTTTCATGTTTGTTGTAGAATAGAAAAATGCTAGGCAAAGCTCCTCTTCGGATATGAGAAACATTGATATCCTGTTTTTGGACGATTTTCCCATCAAAAAAAAAGCTAGAACGCCTTTCAAATTGAAACAGTAAAGTTTGTATACTTGTTTGTTTTATATGAAGCTCTAAAAGCGCCAAAGAGAGTAACAGTATAAACACCAAACGTCAAAAAATTGTTATACGAAAAAGTTTTATGTTTCCCCGTTTTTGTCAAGTACTTAGAATTTATAAATCATAAATTGATTTAATTCGACATTCGTAACATTGTTTCATATTAGATATCACTAATCCGGTCTGTAAACTGACACGTACTAAAAGCGTGATTATTTCAATTCCAATCGTCCTTATTCTCTCAAGTTCAAAGAAAATAAAATGAAATAGAGTATTTTACCGAAATAACATTATTTATTTTATTTTTATGAATTTTTACATGATTCTCGTGCTATAAAATTTATTTGGATATTTTGTTCCTTGTAATCTCCGAAACGACTGATCAGTAGGAATATGGAAGAGCAACGTCAGAGGAGTTTGACTTACAATACATTTTACGAAAAAGTTATATAGAATTCGCTTTGAAAGTACCATATTAAATATATGTTAACTGTTAATGAAATGACGGCCTCCTGAGAGGTACGCCAAATCAACCTTAAAACATTAATTACAACAACAGCAACATTTTCTTTAATTGTAATGACAGGATTAAAATAAAATGTGGTACATGACTTTTTCTAGAATTTTTTCTTCGCCAGATCTTTTCCGTTAAAATTCTGGATATTTGTTAGAAAGGCATAGCTTTTATGCAAACAAGACGAATGCCAAATTTTGGTAGCGAATGTTGTCTTATTTCGGACTTTCTCTAATCTCACGTGGTTGTGAATTAAACGCAATCTTTTCTGTTACATATTCTTTCTTTTTTGGGACACACTTTAAGGACCCAATAAAATTCGCAATATCGTTTCGTTTGCGTTTTTTACGTGACTGTTTTTGTAAATTTTCGCCAGACAGTGTAATAAACGCCGTCGATAATGACGGCTGATAAACGATAAGAGCCCGTATCTTTGTCTGAGCCCTCGCTTACCGGCACGCAGTAATTGCGTGAACAATTTTCTTATTTCGTTTACGATTTATCACGCTGATTTTTAAGTATACAATAAAATAACGTTTTTTTTTTTACTATTTTATAACAAAAACAATACAATTAAGAGACATGGGTAGCATTGACCAAAACCACATAGGTTTGTCAGCAACGCTACGACAAAATTATAAAAATTTAATATATAAATTTATAACTACACATTAAAATCAAAAATAGTATTTTCTTATAACAACATGTTTAAAAATCATAATACATTAAAAGATACATAAAAGAAAAATTAAAATACTTAAAGTATGAAAAACGTAAACGTATTAAATTTGCAAAAAATTTTTTTCAATTTATACTTAACATTTTAATTTGTTAATGTACGCTACTATTTGACATAATAAAAAAAAATTAGAAAATACTGTTTTCAAAACCTTTTTATTGAAACAAAAATAATTCTTCGTTGCTAGGATATTAAGTTATAGTTACGTTATGGAAACTAATTCAGTACTAGTTACACGCTTATGCGCACAATTTTGGCTCAGTGAATAGTAAAAGTTTGGTTTTAATACTTGCCACGATCGTTAATCCGCAGTTTATTTTTTAAAAACATTTAGAACTGTATGGTCTACCACTACCCGATGATATGGAAATAAAGTCCTAAATAATAAGGAATTAATAATTTTCATTAATTAATTTTGTCTTTTCTACTACGGCCAATACGTACCATGGTTTGATAAACTTGAAACTATAGTATGTTATAATAATAATTTTAATATAATACATTTCTAAGTTTGGCTTTATAGTAAACATAAAATGGTAGACAACGAGAAAACTTACCATGACTCTTCTTGTAAATTGAATATGGTTAACTGGTCAACGATTCGTTTTATTTTATTTCTGTAGTTGCACCGGCGACTTCTAACAGACCACTGTGACGTAGTGCTTCCCGCCAAAAGCTCATGGTGGGTTCGACCACACGCGAACTACGCCAAAATAAAAACTCAGAAATAGCCACCGCGATTATGCCGCAGCGAAATTAAAATAGGCATAAGCTGCGTCCGCGTGACGTTTGTAATCTACGTTCCCCCCAACAGAGTTCACCTAGGTCTAAAAGAAATCCCTGACAAGAATCCAAACGGAATGGGGCACAGTGCAATATTTATGACAATTGATTAATAAATTTAGTAACTAATTGTTATTATTCTCCACTAGATGTAAGTAACTAGAGAGTACAGGGATCTACAGATCTTTTAAGAAATCGAGATGGTAAAATAATATGTAGCTGGTGATACTCCACCAGCTACATATTATTTTACCTTCTTATTTAATGAAGACCAAGTCACTATTGTCCAATGTATATTTTTAATAACCTCAAGTTCAATCGAAAAAGTTATAGTAACGTCTTTGTTCATCTAATTTTTCTGAGAAAGACGAGACCTCACACAACTCGATCCGACGACTTTATCACCCAATTGTCCCCGCCAGCCGCAAAACGATTTTGGATTTTTTAGTAGTAGAAGTAAAATTTACCCTGTAGCTTATTCCCGACGAAGACAAATCCAAAGATACAAAAATCATGAAAATCGGTTCAGCCGTTCTCGAATTATAAGCGTTGTAACTAACACGACTTTATTTTACATGCGTATATATAGATAACATGGATGGCGGCGCTGAATTAGAGTATTCTGTGTTATGTAAGGCGGTGGCTGTCTGTCTGCCAAGAAGATGATTAAAGATGTTGTTAAAGCCGATGCAAGTCCAATAATGCAAGGGAATTTTCCCTTATTTGATTGGAAAAAAAGGAGAATAAAGCGATGTAATAAAAATAAAAAAAACAATGCGGGTTGAAGACATTTATTTCTGCATCAATAACAGGTTATTTTTTTAATATGTGTTTGTAATGCAATAACACCTTATAATATTGAACAGAGGTATTGTACGGTTCTCGCTTGGTAATACTTAACTTGAATCACCCTGTGATAGATATATTGAGCTTGAATACAACTTGAAAAAATCTTTGTGCATTTCTGAAAGAAATAATCAATAACGACTTACATTCAGCAACAATCGTTCTTAACCTATCTATAAAGGATAGTTAAGTACAGTTAAGTACATTATGACAATCAAATAATCTTTGGGAATTTCAACAGGGTTAACATAAAAGATAATATGTTGTGTTGTGTATAAATCCCAAATCAAGAGCAATACAAGTAAAAATTTCGATGTTCGAACACATTGTTGTAAACTTAAGTACAATTACTAAATTGAGCTACAAAATTATCACACGATTTACTTAATATACGCAATAAGTAGTCGTGAGAACAAAACGCAAAAATAAATAAAAAATTATTTGTTTAAACTATAAACTAATAATATAAAATGCAGAAGCAAGAACACAAGGCTAAAAGTAGAGTTATATTTAAGTAACAAGCTGTATAAAAGTTATTCATAAGTGGACTCACGTCGCTAATTGCTACTTTACATAAAATATCATCCAAAACATATTGTTTAAAAAAAATTATCGCTATAAAAATTGCGCTAAACCAATCAGTTACTAAAGAATAATAATCTAGGTCCATATATTGTCAAATGCCATTTGGGAATGATAGTTAAAATGTCAATTATAATAACCAATAGTTATATTCTGTTCACTGGCAAGAACCAATAAGTATTGAACTGTAAGAGAGCTAACCCAGTGTACATATACAATATAGCAATAAACAGCTCACTTAACGCTCTTACGAGTGACTCATGATCCTTTCTCATAAAGAGAGTCAAAACTGTTCATCTCGTTAATTGCACCTTAATAGATGACACATTTTCTCGAAAGATGACTTTCTTGGAATACATCGGTATACCTATTGTATATAATTAGAAAGATAATGCATGTTAAAATATGCTTTTGTCTAATTTATCAGCGTCATATAGTACTTTGGATTCTACAGCTGGTCAATTTTAAAAGCTTTTAGACTTTTTCAATGTAATATCAATCTGTACTTTTTTAACTGTATTCTTTTCTATAATACTTAAAATATTTGCATTAATAATGTGATGAATGTATGTACGAACCTTAATAATAATTGCAAATAATTAGCAATTTATACAAAGACTTTATATGTAAATACAAAATAAAATACAATTCACGATTTGGTTTGATTCTGTTGTACTCCTAAAAGTAGATGTATTCTTATTAAAATAATTTATTATAAAACCTTCCCAGTATAATTATCATAAATTTCGTTAACGTATAACGTCTTTTATAAACGATTCTATTTTACATATAATATGCGGCGATATTCATTGTCAAAGTGATCGTCTTAAAGTCTCACTTCAAAAGTTCGTTGAGCCGTAATATTTCCTTTACAATTTAGAATCAAAAAATTCAGAAATAAAAATTCAATATTTTCAAGTATAATCGTTAAGAATTTTTTTACCATATGCCAAAAATTAGGGGGCGGTGTGTCGACGAAATAGAGGGGTATGCGTGTTGTCTTTTGTACTGTGCCCTCGTGATAGTCACGCGTAAGTTTCCCTGAAGCGTTTTTGCAAATGATGAGCGGCGTTAAGCAAACGGTGATGGAGCGACAAATGCGTGTGCGGGGTGAACACCGGCGGCGGAGGTACGGGGGCCAGCATGGGTAACTGTGGCAGCTGCGGTAGGGTAACGTCGTTGTCTGGGTGGCAAAAGAAGGCGACACAGTGACGTCCCCTGGCGCGAGCGTACGCTCCTGACGGCACAACGACGCGGTGCATCAGCGCCGGCAGCAGGTTTGTAGTCCAGGAAGCCAGCAGCTCGCCCGTCTGGACGAGGATCGCTCCTGGCAGGTGACCGACCGCTTGCCATTTTTCACTACCGTTCAGCTTCACCTGTAATAATAAAACTTATTTTATATGGTCGTGGTGATGACATCTTAACTGTGAATTTTCCGAAATGCAACAAAAATTTTAATAATTTCTTTTTGGTAATTATATCCGCTCGTTCTCCTGTGAAAAAGAAAATTATCAGCGGCGTAGGGCCAGGAGTGGCCGAGCATGGAAGGTGCCCGGCCTGTAACCTCTGTTTTATGTAGCAATGCTCGAGGGCTTCCTCAGAAGCCTCGGCTCGGGCCGCTACTTTATTTCATTTATACAACAAAATACGATTAGCAAAGCTAGTCGGTTTGAGTGGTTTAAAAGGCAGACCTCAAGTCCGCCTTCGGAGTCCTGTGCCAGCAGCGTGAAGGTGCAGCGGTCGGCGTGCGCGCCGCAGCGGGTGTACGCGGCGTCGCGCACGTCGCGCTGCGGCCCGTCCTCGGGCGGCACCGGCGGGTAGTACAGCAGCCGCATGCTGGACGCGTTGCAGCCGTCGCTGCGCAGCATGCCCGCGTGGCAGCCGAGCAACGTCGCCGGCGCCAGGCCTGACCACCACACCATGCATACAATTTACATAAAAATACATACAGATACGGTAAGCATACACTTTTTCATAATTTTGAGAAATGATTTATGATTTTTTGATAGAAAGTCGGAAGGTGCTATTCCCCTAATATAACTTGCTTCTGAGGGGACAAGTGTAACATATCTACATACTAAAACCTCTTCGATAGTCTACCTTAGTGTATTCGGAGAGGCGCCGGGTCTCTTAATAAATTTAACAATGCCCTTTCACAATTGTCTCAACACGTTTCAAGTAAAGGCCCTCCTTAGCACAATCGCTGTATTACAGCAAATACTAAACCTCGTAGCATTTGTCCTGTAATGAGTGCTCCCTTCTGCTATCGTGGTCAAGGACTTAGAAACCAGTTTACCAACTTACTCGGCTTCTACGGTAGACAGAGCTCTGATCTAAGTCCTATTCTTTACAAGAACGAGACTACCGGGCTGACTTTAAATATTTACACAACATTTTCCTCGTCATCTTAAGGCAAAGTACTTCATGCCTATTACACTTCTGCTTTAACTAGAAATTGCGTTCCTCAAACAGAAACTGTTAGCACAGTGGCCAACTAGTGCATGACCAGTTCTAAAGCATTTGATAATAGTATTCCGATTGAAGTAGATTAGGTTGTAACAAATTGTTTCCCTTATTTTGTTTTTGGTGACTATCGGTTTGTATATAATATAAGGCTAGAAAAAGTATTCAAATAATAAAACGTATTCGTTTTTAAATTTTTTTCTCTACATTTTCTATGAATATTAAATACCTATGTTTTTATGTACGGTACATAATGTCTGTGCAAAAATAAAAAGAAAAACATTCAAACAATAAGGAAAGTAACGATGGAATTGCATGTAGGGATTGCTTTCTAAATATGTTCGCGTTATAAAAACCCAACGACAATGACTCATTCTGAGTACATTACTCCTGCGTATTATTGATATTATTCATTATTAATGAAGCGCTAAAAGCATATAAATATTATTGTTAAACAGTAAATAAATCACTACGTTTGTCGTTATGTACTGGACAGTTAAAAGACTAATGGAATAAGAAATTCAAAGTACCTTTTGTTTGTTTTATAAACAATATTTTTGCAGACAAAGATGTTTCTTTCATTAGCAATAGATGATTTACTCATCTCATCATTATCAACTGATACACCAACTGGGCCTGCGCAGGCTACATCCAGCGGGTTCTAGTTCTATCTACTTATCTGTTAGTGTATGTATAAAGAACATTAGTTAAAAAAAAATCATTTTCAATTTTCTTACCAAGAGCATAAGCGAGTGCTTGTAGCAGAACACGAGACAGGTTGGTCAGTTCATGGGCCAGCGGAACAGCGTGCTGCGGGAACTCAGGAACCTCATCTTGTGCTGGAAATGCAGCAGCCGACAGCGAGGTGATGTTGTACGAGTGACGCAACTCCTGAGGATTGAAAGGTTTGTTTTTAGATAAACTCCAGAGAGAAGCTTTTAAGAAACACACCACACAATTGGGATTTGACACTATAAATTCTAATTTAATCAAACGAAACTCGTTTAAATAGTTGTATGCAAAAAATAAGGACTGCTACTCTGGACTCGCTATAAACTATTTGAATCATTCTTTTTTACTATAGTTTTTTCTCAAATAAATGTAAAACTATTTTTTTAAAAAATCATGACTCTTCAAAATACGCGAAATCAAGCGACATTTTAAATAATACTAAATTATGTATATGTATACACAGGTTATCTAAAACGAGTCTTTAGAAACTAGAAACGTGCTATCAGGACTAGTTTGAAAGGTATTCCGCTGATATCAGCAAGAACTGGATGTGACAGCCTGTTTGTTTAATGCTTATATTATAATTAAATGTTATCTTAAAGCGTTTCTTATGTTAAACAGTACACACATACATATAGATACAAGTATAAAAGTATGTATTTATAAACATAAATACATCTGACTCTGCATAACGTTAGTCTCTCCATTACACGTACTATATTCTAAGGATTTTTTCGAAGATTCCTGTTGTGGTTACTCGCCGTGTTTGACATGTATGTCATGTTTTTAACATCATTAAAATAGCAAAGATAATCAATTTTTTTTTTAAATAAAATGTAGGAATTTATTACGATTTATTAATTTTAATTTCGAAAAATCCCTCATCCTCATTTCCCGTGAAATGCTTTTTTACATACAAATTTAGTAGCGTTTTGGAAATAAAGATTGCAAACGTGTTTTTCATAATATTCATTAAAGAGCATAGGTTTGCTGTTGGCAATTGTAACAAATGACTGACCTGGCATACCTTTTTAGTGCTATCGAATTGTTCCATCCCGGGCCGCATGTATCCATGATTGCTCACGGGGTTGCGAAGGTACTGCGCCTGGCAGCCTTCTGGCAACGCGCAGAAGTTGTCCAAGTCCGCGTAAACAGTTTTCAACTGTAATTTTCCAATCAAAATTTCAATGCGATAAGATAGATAAGAAAGAGAGTGTTACCTATTGAATATTCTGTGTAATAGACATTAAGTAGGCAGTCTACCAAGATATGATAATACGACCAGTTTTGATATTGACTGTAGCAATATACAAATACCAAAAATAACATTTGTAGATGTCAACAAACAGTTTCTTTTTAAAATACCACAGCGACGAAACAGATAGGACGTTCAGCTGATGGTGATATATAGGAAAATAACCATTGTACCACTTTGTGTACATCGCTTTATTTTATACACTACAATTTGGCGGCAGAAATAGTAACTGAAGTGACAATAAGCTAAAGATGAAATTCTTTAAATCTCTGTTACTGATTAATTTTCTTCTGAACTTCCTCTATGATCAGCTCGAGTGCAAAGAATAATTAGAGCCAAGTGTGTTTCTCTAAAATGTTCACTTTTAAAATATTTTCCATACCAGTAAATAAGCTATTTTATATTTAATGTTCTTTTAATTATTTGATAAATATTTATCAGTACCAAAAGAAACGTGAAAATAAACGACAAATAATTTAAAGTTCTTGTTTCGCACGAATTCATGCGAGAATATAAAAGAGTTCCAGCGGTATCAATTATTTAAAAGGTTAATTTATACAATTTAAAAATGAGTGCTTTCATGGAATAGAGCTTACCTTCTCTTCAGCGATACCGTGGTTAACAAGCATAGCAAGACCCTTCGCACTGAGAGCAGCGAATAGTTGCTGTCCGATTCGTCGCACCACAGACTTCATGGGACATCCATCAGTACCTGCAACTGATTAAAAAAAATATTAGAATCATAGATACTTTTGTTCATTTGACGTTCATTTATACAGTACAAAATGGCAGGAGGCAAAAGTAAGAAGTAATTGATTTTTCATTACCAAAGCACCGTTAACTAGTAGTTTCCAATTTCTAGGGACGCGCCTCTCTATCAGGGCGCGAGACTGTTGCAAAGGGGGCGTGCAGCATCCAAAATATAATTTTCGAATACAAATCAAAAAGTCGAACAGATATCAAAAAAAAATTAACATCAAAATAGGTATACGTAATCCACAATCCTCGCTGTGAATTTTTCAGGTACAAATACTCATCCATACTCTTGCTGGAACGAAAACGATTCGTTTTTATTACATTTAAAATTATTTCTAATAATAAATAATTATTATAGTATTGTATACATATTGTATATTATTTTGTAGTTCATTAAATAAATTATAATACCAGTTGAGTATTTATGAAAATGGTTATTAAAAAAATTAAGAAGGCACAACATTTTTTTTAAAGTGGGCGCTGGTACAAAAATGTTGGAAACCGCTGCCGTAAACCATGTTTAATTATTTACACATCTTTTTAACATGTATCTGTGATGAGGTGTAAATTAAGGCTAACTATCACAATAGTAGACCAATAAACTTCCTTTACTTAGTCAAACTGCTATTTCTTAATTCATTATTTAGAATTGATGTTTTGATCAAATGTTCAAAACAATAAGTTACGGGTAAGATTACGGTTTTTTGAAAATAACCATTACGTTAACTACCACCTATCGAATGCAGTATGTTTTCGATCATTTACATTAGCATACATTAACGCCGATACATATATACGTATCCACGTTCGATAACAAGTCGACCTCGAGGTGAGGGAGACCAACATTTTTCTGGTGCTCAAATCATTCTAAGACAAAGATTGCTGGAGTTTCTTGAGCCACTTTCCTCTCGGCGCTTATTCATTACGGAGTGATAGTAATATTCTGACACTAATCATTCCATAGAGTCCGTAAAAGTAGCCTAAGAGTTCCCCGAAAGTCCCGAAAGAGCTTTTTAGTTTAGCTACAATAAATCGAGGCATAAAGCTAAGTGACTTATTCACTCTGCCTCTTCATGCTCCCGGAAGTGAGTGACTTCTGAGAACTAGTGTCCATTCGTTTAAAAAAAAAACAATATGTAGCGTTAATACGATGTTATGTTACATCATTGTTAGTTTCAGATCGATTTACACATTTAAATTTTAATATAACGGTAAATGCACAAAATATAAGCAGTTCTATGTCTTAAAGTCATAACTACTATTCATAAGTTATTCCTAGCAATTAACAACGAAGCTACCGTGTTTCAGTTTTTGTTGAATTATGTTAAGGAATTTATAAAATATCTACACTATATAAAAAAAAACTAAATGATTTACACCCTAGTTACGTTAAATATTTAGCGCCATCTTAAGTAATTCTTTTACGTCGATCTGTTTTTTGAATATATTATGTAACTGTTTCTTAACATGGTGCATGAATAAATACAGCGTTAACATGTGAACAGGCAGGCTATCTAGTTTTATAATGTTTATGCTCATGTGATCATTTTACTTGCCAAGTTGCAATTCTCTAGTCTATAAAGTCTCTATTTTCTTGTAGAATTGTTCAGTGTTCCAACATACAGGTAAGTAGCTCACACATGAATAAAATATATAAGTCGTATGTACAATCGGAGTTAGCTGAAGGTCTGGCCGTGACATGGTTCCGCCTGTGACATAAATGTATTACCCGCAAGCAATTTCAAAATTTCTCAGCGCTTCGCAATTTCGCACAAGGTAAATAAGTTACATTGGACTTACCACGTGACATTTAAACGAGAGATTATTGTTGATTTCCAAAGAGATACCCTTAACTCAAGGAAAATGGCTACAGATCTTCAAAATCTAATGGCGAATATGAATATTTTGTTAGAATGCAAATTAATATTCATTATTAACATTACTTTCATTCGGTATACGGACGTGAGCGTTGAATAAGTTGAAAGTTAACACTATAACACAGGTCGCTCATTGCTACTCACTTTCGTCTTCGTAATCGTTTCATGAGGCTAAGGCCGCACGTTACAAATTTTGTCTTTAAAAAAAAAATAAACAATATTATAGACATTTATTGCATCGTTATTTATGTTGTCTATGGAAATTCACGAAGTCATTTACAAAACGTTCTCTATACTTTTTTGTTTCCATTGCACGTTTGGGGTTAGTTTTTTTAATTTTTAATACAATGTATAAAAAATAAAACAGGTTATGCGGGCCAGGTAATTTATTAATATTTATGATTGTTTTTTTTAAATAGTACATTACGTTAATTCTCATTTTAAGAACAAAAAAAAAACAATCCGTGTTAATATATTTCATAATAACATATAATGTTAGAGTTAAATAAGAGTTTTATAATTGAAAGCAAAGGAGGACCTCGAAATAGCAGATTTGGTAACAAAGAACTATTTCGCCTTGTAGTTTCTTACCGCTGACGTCAATTCTTGCCAATATCATTTGCGATTTGTGCGTACCAAAAGTAACTTGCACGTACTGTAACTAGTCATATTTATTGGTTAAAATCTGTCATCACAAACTTGACGTTAAATAAAACAATATAATAACATCATAAAGCAATCGTATTGAGATTGATTTCTCACATCCGGGAAAATCGTATTAAAGTAACTTTAACTGTAAACAGCAAGCAATAACGTGCCTGAGACCGTAGATGAGCCTAGAAGGATTCCGAACCGATTATTTCTGCCGCAGAACATGTTTGCACACAGTAAACATTACTGTGTTCCGGTAACGACTTATGAGACGAAGTATATTACGAATACATTCCACAGCGATGTGCGCGGGCAAAACTCTGTGCAAAAATCTGACGTAAAAATGTTTTCTGTGGAATGGGTGTAAAATGTTTCTTCTATTTATTACCAACGTTCAAAATACGAGGACTGAAATATGATGCTTGCTACGCCGCTTTAGAATATAACTGGTAAATACTAGCACTCCCTGTTATCTGTTCTATTAGATACAATTGTACCAAAATAAATATATGTACATACATAAGTTTTAATGTACGTATTAAATTATATGCTGTAACATATGTACATGAGATATCTATTTGAAAATGCGATATGAATATTTATTTAAGGAATGATCAGTGTGTCACAAGCATTTATTTTCTTAAAAAAAAATGTTTATATGTATAAAGAAGTCCTTATAAAGCAGTGGCGCCGACCTTATGACATTTATCATTATAGACGCATAAGAAATATGCGATGTCAACATGATATTCAATACTTACTATCTTACGTATTATAAGTTATAATCGTTTGCCAATTTGTTCTGCCAAAGGAAAAAACTAAACGGATATTTATGGTACCTTGTTTATATTATAGTTACGATTAAAAACATAGATATACAGGTCGTTGTTACAAAAAGCGGCATGTGTTCCAAATTTTGTTCCTATAATAGGATTTAGCACAACCCCTCGACCCAATTATTAACTAAGCATTTCATAAAAGATATACAGATCTATTCTTTAAGTATTGAATGAATTACAATATTTTACAATTGATAAAAATAATTGCAATTGGTTCAACATTAAACTTTGTCTGCATGTATTTAAATTACTCATCAGATCAAGGACATTTGAGATGTAGACTTTAATTTTATGTGTCGCTGACAATATATTACCCAAAAACCTATATTCTATTCACACTACAAACTATCAATTTTCAGATATAAAACGAAGTTGGAAATAAACTGCTTACCTATTTTAGTAACGTAGCATAGACTTATTATACTAAGGTTATCTCTAGCCTCCATAAAACTAATTAGATAATAAGGCTTATTTAAATTTTTACGTTATTTATTTAACAGCAAAATCCTGATAAAAAGGCTCTAGAATTATTTGTACAAAAATAACAAATACTTGCTAAGTTTCCTGCAAAATGTACTACTGGGGTAAAACCGCTTACGCGATTCGCGGATGTGCTTAGTTTATATACAAAGTACGTTTAAAACAATTGTAGTATGTAATTAAGCAGAAGTTAACATACATTTAATAAAGTTATATTCCATTGCAAAAAAATTTGGAAGTTTTGTTCGTATTCAATCAAGATTTGTAAGATTTTCAATCAATACGTAAATATGATGCTTACTTTTTAAAGGTTATGTTAGTTAAAGCGCGTTTCGACATAACGAACTAGCATTGTTCGTTTGCCATTATAAAACAAAAAGGAATCTGTGTTAATACAAATTTAATGAAAAAATTTATTTAATTGTACACTGCAGAGGCATTGCAAACATCAGGATTACAGAAACGCGGAAATGATTTATAATTGGCTAACAGTTTAACCACGGTCATAGGCCAAGGATAGTGTTCATTGTTATAAACATTATTATTACTACGTAACGTTATTAAAGATTAATAAGACACGTGTTTATTTTTATACATAAATATAATGATCTCGATCTCTTTAAATAAATACAAAAAATTTAAAACCTTCTCAACCCGATTTTTATTTTGTAAAAAAAAAAACCCTACGTCAACTTTTTACCATTACATCGCCGGCCGACGAAATCTTCAGACTCGAATAATAATAGTTCGTTGGATTTAAGAAGACATTTTCTACAAAGTCCAACAGGTAATGAAGTTAACTTCCTGTCAGTGTGTTCCCACGGAGCTACAGAAAGGGGTTCTTCAAAAAAAAAACTGTGTAACACGGTATTTCAGAGGCCGGTAACGCGTTTGTGATGCTTCTTGTATTACAGTCGCCCATAGACTATGGTAACTGCAAACTATCAAGTCAAACTACAGATTTAAAAAAATACGGTATTCAGATACCAACAAAGAATTTATTTTTCTCGTCTTAATTATGTTATCTACGAGAATCTAAGAAAATTTTATTTTGTAGAACAAGTTAGTATAATTCTTGATAATGTCTACTTCGTAAGTTACAATCAACTAACAAACGATGGTAATTTCTGTATGTAAAAAGGAAGGATTAATGATATGTACTTATTTAAAATGTTACTTCTACAATTTAACCTTTTTTTGATGAAATGTTTATTTTTACAGCTAAGAGTACAATGACTAATTTGTCGCAACTTAAGATTGTCGCAAGGTAATGTTGTTATACAATAAGTTACGTCAGTGCTTAAATTAGAATACATTCACCGAATTTGGTACGGGCGATTGCAAACAATTATAGTTTTCACGCTTTGCTCAGCGGTACGAGCTTGTTGTGTCTGCTAGGCATTACGGAAGCGACTTGCTTCGGCCTTAATTAAGTTTTATATACATTTATACAGCCGTGACTTAAGACGAACGTATAATTCACATTGGGTTAATGTTTATCCGGATTTTAACACTCTGTTGTATAAACCGTAAGTCATATGCTCTAATGCTACAGACATTTAAAGTGAAAACTTAAAGACCAGTGTTCCCCAATATTTGTGCGTCATGCATCACCTTAGCCTTTTAAAAAAAAATTCACTCTCTTTCCCCCATGTGACATACACAATTTTTAATCCAAAAAAATTGAGCTAGCCACTGAAGGAACTTAACTTATATATTCGTTAAATTTGGCATTGCATTTAAATGGTCCGGAGCTAAAGGGTTAAACACTTGTCGAATCCATTTTTGATGATTGACCCTTTAAAATAAAATAAGTTACCAAATACTGTTATAGACAGATAGCAATCGAAATAGTATAATGAATAGTTTGATTATAAATAAATAGTTATAACTTTAATAAGGTATGTTTATTAGTTTAGTTACAATTAAGTGGGATTTTCATAATTTGTTTTATTACATATTTTGTGTATTTCAAGAGTGAGCATATGGCTTAACATTTTGAGAACGCAGATATAAAGATGGTTAAGTAGGCTAATAGGTAACACGGAAAGTATTCGCGAAGGCTGTGCCGTTACTCATAGTCGCGAAATCAACTAGTATTCAATCGGTTTAGGTTAAACGTCATATTAGTTTAGCATACTTGAACATTTTAGAAAGTTCATCAAACAAAAAAGATTTTTTTTTAATTACGCTTCTTATTAACTGCTTAAAATAAAATTTAACAGATCTCACATAACTCGTGTGTAAATTATCAAAAATAAACAAAATTTAAAGAAATCAATTTCGTAAAGTATATAACCATATGAATGAAATTTACTGTTAAAATGTGACATTTTAAGTATTTATGTTCTCCATTTTGGAGTGAAGGTGAATATTTGTTGAAACTTGTCTCGCTATGCGATATATCAATATCGTTTACAAAAGCGTTGAAAACCTTTGGCAAGACGACTTATTCTCAACTCTTTTACGACGTTGTATTTTTTAATTTAATCTTTTTTGAAACAAATTGAGTTAACGTATGACCTCAATTGCACGTAATGCTAGATAATAATGAGGACGAAGATAACAAGTAGCTCTGATACTTTGTCAAAACAAATACAGCAGTGTAGTTAGATTTACAATAATATCGAACTAAGAGGGTTCAGAGAGATCCAGAATCTAACATGTAATGTCTGTTCCAAGGTAAGCTAGTTTACAATGAAAAATATAAAACTATCCGATGTTTATGCTTTACTATGGTAACGAGCGTTTTGTTAACTTAGTCGCTTGTAAATATTTACTTTGCACCGTTTTTATGATAGCACTTTTAGCACGTGTATAAAAGTATGCGTACTTCTGTTATTGATGTAAACAAAGCATTTCTTTATACTCTTTACAAGTAGTAGTACCTGGTAGTACCAGTAGATACTAGATAAAACGCAATAATCGTTAGTAAAGGTAATTGCAAATTAATCATTCCAATACAATTAAATGCGTTTGATGCGCGGTTAGCTACTACATACTCACTATGTAATTTGTGTTTAACGTTTATGTATTTTCCTAGCAAAGTTCTAGTTCTGTTTAACACAGTTTTTCTAAACTTCATACCTGCACGACGGCAAAACCTAAATCTTTTTATATATTTCAATTCATCACAAAAAACCGCTCCGTATACGATTTGGTTTTTGCCAATGTTTTTAAGATAAAAGGTTTAAAGAAATGTTCAAGGACGTTAGCACAGAGTTGATATAAATAACAGTAAAAGAGATAAAGAGACTCAATGTCAAAAGTATTAACAGGATTAAACAAAGAGTCAAGAGTTTCTCGTTAATTATTAAATTCTCAGAAGGATAACATTTGTAAATAATTACGATTCTTTTCCTTGATAGACAACCTTGCAGCAAGTTGAATTTAATTTAAATGAAAAATGAATGTCACAGGCATTAATACGTCAATACATTTATATATGAATCATTATCATTATCGTGTAGATGAGAATTCATAGCAATTTTTTAATGTTTAACGAAGCGTAATCAAATAATTTAAGCACCCGAATGACGTACGCGATGACCAAACAAACACATTTTCATGTACTAAAATTAAAGTTACTGAAGTTAAATATATATTCAAACTGTATAATCTTTGAAAACCCATATTAATAAACTTTAAAATAGACTTATTATATGATATAAGTTTTAGTGAGATATACTTGTACTTTCCTAAAGTAAGTAAGTAAGAAATAGCCGTGATAGCCAAGTGGTTACGGACCTCGGCCTCCGAATCGGGGGTCGTGGGTTCGAATCCAGGTCCTGCACCAATGACTTTTCTAGTT
>DWHU01000573.1:0-17520 GCA_018247975.1 Parides photinus | reverse complement strand
GCGGTTCACTTTCCTTCGTTTTAATACTTTTAATATTATACTAAATGTGTTTTGGCTGTGATCCTAAGATTTATCATTTACTGTAATGAAGAATTGCTTGATTAAGGTTATAGCATTAGTTATACAAAGGGAGAAAGCATATTGTACTTTTAAGAACTAAAACCTTTTTCTATTCCAATGATATTTTAACTTCACGCAGAAGATTAATTAAACGGTTTTATATAGGAAATAAAACCAGTTGAACATTTAGTAATTCGTTAGACATTTTTTGTTTTTAAATCTTAATACTGCTTCGAAAGACATGTTTGTGGACGGTTGAATAAAATCGGTAGTAGGTTTTATATTGCCATTTAGGCTTTCTATATAACTATATATAGCTTTCTATATTCTATATAGCTTTCAAATATAACACAAATGACTGTTCCGTATTTCTTTTTTTATCTTTCATTGAAGGGTTTCTCCTTTCCCATTTATTGAAAGGAATCTAATTTCAGTGAAAAATATATCTAACGTATAATTTATGTTGAATCCTTAAATAGTGTTTATACTAAAAACCTAAAATAATTATTTAATTATCCGATAACTAATGCATCAATCTTTCAATTAAATAGGTTCTGGTTTAAAGGCGTTGTAAACCAATATTGTTATCATCTTTGCTTCATATAAAAAGACCAATGCAGTTTTTCTAGCAACAAAATAATAAACAAATACTACGTATATACTAAAATGTTTTGTTATCCTCTCTAAAGTATGTTAGATTCATTTCACTGTTTAATACAACACCGAAAATTAAGGGAAACTACGAGGAATAGATACAAGGAACTTCTTAATTTTATAAAAGGGTCTCTACTATAAAACTTTTATTCCGCTTTTAGTTTCTTGAAAGACGGTAAAAAGAGTAAAGTGAGCAACGAGTTACTTAAAGTAATTGAATTAAAAGTTAAACATTTCGTAAAAATAACAATTCTTTTATCATATCTACTTCAAACGGAATTTTTCTTACTCTTCACTCAGTAAGCAATGATTAAAAGGAGGAAGTATTTCAGAAAATAAGAAGAGATACAGAGATTTTTCGTCTACTTTCTATCAAATTTACAACTAATAGATAATATGAAAGTAGCAACCAGATAATTTAAGGTGCTTGAGTTCAAGACAACAACACTACTAACTAAAACAGGGTTTATTTATAGTGTTTTAGATAATGTGCAAAAGAAATTTAATATGTTATGGTTTAGTTGAAAAAATGGTGGTCCTCTGACCATTGTCTGCTTTTAAGTTATTTACAAAAAAAATATATAAATACTATGATATTTTATACCAATTGAGGTGACAAGAATTAAAATCATCCGAATCGCGCTTCAATCTATAATCAGTATTCCAATTTCAGGATATAATAGTTGGATGCTTTTGCAAGTAAAGTCTGAGTGTTTCCTATATTCAAACAGATAAATGTCCTTACACTTGAGACGTCTAGAATACTTCGAGAGGTAGACTCATACTTAAAAAGGGTACATTATACGCAAAAAGGTTTCAAGCGTTTTAAGTGTGAGATGGGAATTTTAACTTGAAAAGCTATAATTTGTATAACCTAAACATTTACGATAAATTTATAATAATATATTTTATCCGATGTACTTATATTTTTTTGATTGAGTAAATCCTAATGATTTGGAGTAAATGATGGTACAAATAAAAATAAAAATAGGTATTTCTGAGAATGTTAACATAAAATTTGTACGTAAAACAAGATATATATACAGCTTATTATATATATCATTGAGTATAAATAATATTTTTTAAATGTTTAATTAAAAATCCTTTCTCTAGCATCCGTATTTTATGATTAATGAATCGTGTAATAAAGCGCAAAAGCTTTGTAAAGTAATAAGAAAATGTCCGAGCTGTAAGGTTGTTTTATTACCAAAAGTACATTGAATAAAATGTTTTTTTCTAAATCGCAACCTAAAAAGATGCATTTTGAGAACATACAAATAGAATAGCAACAGTTGGTAGATTCCTTGTAAAGAGGGATGTCTTTCATCAGAATATATCAGATTCGATATCTTCGCAAGTTTTCTTTATTATGATATTTTTAATTCCGTACGAAAATATTAACAGTTTTATAGTAATTGTTTCAAAATTCAATGTTTTTCTTTATACAAAAAAAAAATTACAGGACCCAGGCTAATTTACAATCTCATAAACTTGTAGCCTCTATGAGTAGCAAAAGGTTGAATTAAATTTCTTTGAACAAAGAAGCACGGGCCTTGCGGAAATGATTAAGGAGAACGCAAATTCTAATTTAATGAAATAATTTAAAGGACCCGAAGCAATTTAACATTTTTCCCTAAAATACTTCCCTTTTTTATTTCAATTTTAATTAGTTAAACATGAAAAACGTTTTCATTAAAGGAAATGTTACTTACTACAATTTCATAGTTATTTTGACAAAAGAAAATGTAATTTTACATCGTATGAGTATTATCGTATATGAAACCAGAAGTAATTGTAGTCAGATATATAATAATATTCTTACTATCAGTTAATTTTATAGAAGGAATAATTTCAAGGAAAGGACAAATTTGACGTTATTTGTGAGTGGGTAGTTTCTTAACATATAGTAATAAAAGATAAAATAATGCAACAACTCGGAAACGGAAAAGTTAATGAGTGAACAAACATACTTGAACGTTGTTGTTTTAGATAAGAGGTGATAAGGGGTTACCACTACTCTAATAGGTACTATAAGGGTATACTTATACTGATTTATCAGGATTTTCAGTCAGAGAATAAGATAATTATTTTAATACAAATATTAGGCAATAATTGGAAATAGAGAATTATGAATGTAGGAGGAAAATGGATAAGGGGATGATGATTGATTTAAGTAGTGCATGAGAAAAAAAATAAGGATATTTATAATACTTCCCAGTTTCAAATGTCAACAATTTCAAGCCCACAAACTCTTGAAAAGGAAGAGACGATGCGAAATGTACAACTTCAGGATTTAATAAAACTTTTAATATTTCTTTTGGAAAGAGAATATCATTAGGTATAAAGTAAAGTTATACGAAAAAAATAACGCGTTATCGGTTTAAAATCTATTGAAAATATAAAATTTTTGTCTTTATTAACCATTGCATCGATTTTGTAGTTATTTAAGTATACTTCTAGCAACTACTGTAGCAATGCTAATCAAGTTTATTTGATTTACACATGAGTTGCTTTAGGATCAGATTATTAATTAAGTAAGTTTAACAAGTATGGTTTTATGCTTTCACGCTAAAATAATGTTAGCAGGTGCTGCGGTGATATAACACGAGCGAAGTAATTATAACGCGAAACATTTTACTAATTATTTCGACGCGTTTATAAGAGCAACAGTAACAGAAACATTAATAAGTAAAATACACAGTTATTATAGAGAGATGGCCAAAAGGGTACAATGCTTTCTTTCTTTCATTATATAATTTTATTTAAATCTCTAACATTTGATATTAATCTAAGTTAGTTCAACTGATACAGCTTCTATGAAACAGTTAACTCTCCTTTTCTGTTCATTCATAATTATTATTATGTTCTTATTAAAGATAAGTAAATACACCATCAAATATGTACGGTGAAGTTAATTTGTATACATTTAATTTCGTTTGTTTGTCATTTCATACCAATTAGGTTAGGCTTCAACTTTCAAAGCTGTCCTCGATATCAAAATGAACCTTTCCTGTTATACCGGAAATATCAATACGCAATTTTTCATACTTTTATCCTCGTCCAACATATTATTGCAGCTTTTAAGTTTCTACATCAACGTCTCATTGTCTTCAACTCTTATTCATTGCTGTTTGTCTTTTACTTTTCTGCCAATTTTATCACCTAATAAGTAAAATATCATCTTTTTTTGGCTATCTACTGACACGTGTCAGAAAAAATATCCACTCTATGAATTTTATTATAAACAATTTTCTATATTGAAATGAAATTAATCTAAAATTTTTCAATAAAATGATAATTTTCAATTTTCGAACTTATAGAACAACAAGCAAAGTCAAAAAACTTTATGAAATTTTGTTTTTTGTACACTATTGTTAAGAATAAAATAATACAAAATAATACTTAACATTTTTGTTTAACTTTTAATGCTGTCCTCCCGCCGGTTACAGTTTGTAACTTTATCACACATTTTAGGATAGAATGTTATATTTTATAAGACCCTCATCATCGACTATTTACTTATTGAATTATGCATAAGCCCATTACGAAATAAATGGGCTATGAAATGTTCTTTTACTATAAAAATACCTGTCAAAAATTCATGCAGTGTAGAACTGTAGCAATTTATCAAACTGTATTAAACTGTCGCATTGCAGATATCAAATTCAAATCTCATTTTAGGGGGAAAAACTAGACAGAGATTGATTTACATTATAAATATTTTAACAATATATTACCAAAATGAGAGCCCGAATTTTTAACTATAATTACTACTGACGTGTAGTAGATGCCACCATTACTGAGTTCCAGCTTGAAGGTAGTGTAATTACAGCCGTAACGGGATTTTATATCTTATGTCCGAACGCGACAAGCACAATCTGGTGGTATATATACCATCATAACCAAAGCCCACGTTGTTGTCAGGCATATCAATATCCTCAAGTGAAACTTTCATCGCTCTTTAACAAAAAAAAAAAATTACAAACACGTTCTTTTATTTCTTATCTCTCATGTATTTATAGATTTTTAGTTGTCATCCACTTTGAGGTAGTTATTGTCGAAAAAAGTAATCTTTAAGCGCTATCACTGCAGAAAAAATATTATCAAAATTAACAAATGTTTTAAACAAAAGCGTCAATATAAATAAAAATAAACATTTAATTAAAAAAATCATAATGAACTTATTTGAGCTTATTCTTTTAAAATTATCTTTTAATCTAGAAAATAATGAAATGTGAAAGCCACATAAAAGGTCTATCAATGAGGCTTATTTTCACTTTTGGAAAAATAAATTCTTCGTATACACAAAGGTTTAACCACAACTACGCTTTAAATTTTAAATTCTAAAATAACGTGATCAACTCGTGTTTTCACTAATACTGAGTTGTGATTTTCGTAATATTCCTTTTATAACCCTGACACCAAAAGATATGCAATTGGATGGAAATATTGCAGTTTTATGTTCCAAGAACAACAGCGTTTGTGAATATGTGGAATTCGCCAACTCCCACTTGGTCATCGTGGTATATAACAGCTTCTACTTTGTACCTTAGTACCCAGCAATGGAACATTAAGTGACCTATTATGAATATTGTTTATTCCATTTTTTTTAATTTTGGATAATTCTACAACCTTTTAATAGTACAAACTGTATCTCACCATTAGCAGTGATAATTATTTCAGGTCTTCAGAAATTTTACACTTTTCAGTTTTAATTGCTGTGTACAATAATCTTCAGAAAGTATTACATACAATAATAAAAGATTACTTTAAAATGGATTTAACAGAGCCGGCAGTTGTGTAAATAAAGATTAATTGTCGAAATTTCTTAGCAGCAATTAACGCCAATTGTTTACGAACTTGGGGGATATAGAGCAAAAGATTTCGTTTAACATCGATCGAAATTATTGCGAAAAATCTACCGTTCTGTGATTAACAAATGTTTTATAGTCCGTGGTACATTTGATAATTCTTAATCAAAATTTTTATTATCGTATGATTGGCGTCAAACCGCGCTAAAAATTTGTAACTGAGTTTTTTGTTTAGTACGACTTACTTTATTAATTTCTTGAATATAAAGTAATGCGAAATATATCTGTATAACATTTTAGTACCTGTTTATTAGTAATTATTAAAATATCAATATTACTGATTATATTTCAATTGATTAATGTAAACAAGTCAGTGGCTTCTACGTGTTCAATAGGTTTAAGCCTTATGCTATCATTTTATGAGAGTTAGGTAACAAACAGTATTTGTATCACTAAGTAGCGAACATTCTAACAATTATAAGAATGATTCATTGATTCTTATGATATTTATGTTCAACATACATCGATAACTAATGCATTTACGTGTGATCAGTTTAAATAATACTACATTTGTGTTTGTTCTTACAAACAACATCTTCATTTTCATACAAAACTTATTAGTGAAAGATTCTATATGTTATAATAAAGGTATGTTTAATTATAGTTATTTTAATATTTTATTTAACTGGAATTAAAATCATATAGTAAGAATACTCACATTTCAACCAAAATAAATACTATAACATTGTATATAATGCAATAATATTCAGGAAACATGTGAATTATATTTTGTTTTAGGAGTTCTCTTAATGCACCTTCATTGATAATAGTATTGGATTTCCAAAATGATAAAACGTAACTTACGTTATTATTTATTACTTCTATTAATAATAATTGTAAACATTGACCCTGCATTATTGGTGCTAAAATCATCGCCTGCAACAAACGGGATTAGATCCACAGTAATGGGTTACGACAGGTAATTATAAAAATGGACAGACCATCAATTTTTAAATCCTTTTCTATTAATATTGATACTTTCATAGTAACATATTGCACTTTAATTATGTTGTCTATTTCATAATTGTCTACTTTTAGTAAACCAATAAAATCTACTTTTCTTTTCGACTTTTTTATTATTATTATGTGTTTATAACATAATATACATTAGTTTTACGTCTTTACTACTGGAATTTTATTGAAACTATTATCTATATATATAAATGTATATACGATACGACAAAGTCTTAACATAAATGAAGATGGGCGATGATTTATATAACTTTTTTTATTTCAGTACTGAGGATTCAGATGAGCAAACAAATAATAAATTTGATGGCGAAAGTTGTGGTTTAGATCCATCGATCTGTCCTAATACCCGCTATAGGTCATATGATGGTTCATGCAATAACTTAAATAACCCTTGTTGGGGCACACCCCGAACTCCCTACGGTTATTTGGTGCAGAACAATTACGCAGATGGTACGTTTTATAATATTAGAAATTCACAAGAACATCAATAACAGCGATGATAACAAATATTCTAATTCATAGAAAACCATTGTCTCTAGGAATTATATAAGATAAGCGTAATAATCTTGTGCAATATTACAACAAAGTTTCCTCTAATTTTTTACCAATAATGTTTTTCAATATGACCGGGACATTTCCTTTACTTTTTGCAGTATGGGATGGTTTTGATTATAATTTAATGTTATTGAAATAGACGAAGCTGGCATCGTAGATATAAAAAATAAACACTCATAATCACACTAAAATATGATATAAGTTTCAACTTGCTAATTTTTAAAGCGTAATTTTTGTTTGATTTTAAATTGGTAATGAAAACTTGGATTTAATTAATCCATTTATTACTTGATTGTGTGCTTAATTAAATGAACATGTTTAGGTATCAATTCATGGCCGAAGGCGTCAGACGGTGGATCTTTACCTAACGCCCGCGAAATAAGTTTGAAAATATTTATTGCCAAAAAGGAAGTGGAAAGGAAGTGGAATTTAAATACCCAGCAATGGGGTCAATTTGTTACTCATGATATAGCTTTAACTGCTGGTGTTGAAGTGACAAGTAAGTTAACATTTCGTATTTCTAATATACCTTTTAATAAACGGTACATAATTTTCTATACGAAATCGCAAATTTAATAAAACAAAAAAATTGTATTAACGTCAACATAAGTACGACTCTTATGGTGAGTAAAGTATTCCCTTTATTCCGGTGTGAAGAGTACTTTATATAATAATTTTGAATGTATAATAAGACGATCTCATTTTCTTTTAATGATCCACAAAATGCTGTCTTTAGTAAAAGTACTAACAATTCTCATTTTTATACACCCAAATTAAACATAGATGTTTGTTATCAGATCAAAGTTTACCTGTATGCTGTGACTCCGAAGGTCAGTTAGCTCCTGACGCTGACACACATCCACTGTGTCATCCTATTCTTATACCGAAACACGACTCAGTTCATGTGCCAGAAGGAAAACATTGTTTAAATTTTATAAGGACCTCATCTACAAAAGATACAGGATGTACAAAACCTGACGAAGCCGCTATTCCTGTAAGTATATCTTTACAAAACAACTATCGTACGTGATTACCAATTAATGAGTTTCTAATCGTAGCCTCACATTGTTGAAACTATATAATAAATAAGTTTACTTGATTACAATATACATAGTATATACAATTACAGGAGATTGAATTATTCTTAAGCCAGCGAATAAGCTCATTAAATTCTGGTTTCATTAAACCAGGAGAACTAAGACATATTGATAGATAATAATCTACAATGTTCTGATTGTTTTATATAATTTGTATATTTTTGTAGTTGTCTGTGGTAACGTCGTATATGGATTTGTCGTTAACTTACGGAAGTAGTAAAATACAAGCAGAATCGCTCAGAGAAGGAGCCGGAGGCCGGCTTTGGACCACAGTACGTAACGGCCACGAGTGGCCACCACAAGTCAATAACGTGAGAAAGCAATGCCCAGGGACATATTCATCTAATGAACCTTGTTATTTACTAGGTTAGTTGACACATGTCAGTAATTTGACTAGCTGTAATACTCATCAAACCTGAGTATACATTTTTTCGATTATGCTAGGCAGCAAGAAACTTTAGGGTCTATTAATGTCAAATATAAAGATGAAAACGCAAACTAAATTACAGGTGATTCAAGAGCTAATCAAAGCCCGCAACTTGCGGCTCTCCAAATTATTCTTGTCTTTGAACACAATCGTGTTGCCGATGTACTGGCTAAGTTGAACCCACATTGGGACGACGAAACTATATTTCAAGAAGCTCGTCGCATTTGCATTGCTGAAATACAACATATCAACTATTATGAATATTTAGTCATACTACTTGGTAAGTTAAAACAAAAAATCACACTTTATGGAAGTATCTATTAGCAGGGTAAATAGTTGCACAGTTTAATCCATGTTATTTAAGAAGTTTTCACTTCTAGTACTTAGTTTGGATTAGTACTATTAGTAAAGTTTACGCTGTTTTAGAGACCTAAGACGTTAATATGTTTTTTGAATTGCATGCAAAGTTTAAGTGATAGTTGAAAAACTAATATTATTACAGCCCTGTCTTTTCTCGGTGTTTTATTTTTTATTAACTTTACCAACAATTGTAGCTAATCGCTTGAGTATCCACTGAAATAACCAAATGTACTAATATTCTTGGAATAATTCCTCCTTAGTCGCCTTTTAAAACCTTGTAGGAACAGTCTTCTGCTTACAATTGTATGAATTAATTGGACAAATTTATATTTTCAAGGTGAAAAGAACATGGTTAATAAAAAACTCATTTATACTGATGAAAAAAGTTATGTCAATGATTACGACCCCCTCGTGAACGCTGCGGTACTCGCCGAGCACTCATCAGCTGCCTTTAGACACTTTCATACAATGATACGAGGATATTTACAGTAAGGTTATTTACTCACCGTATAACCACAAAAATATACATTTTAAAAATTAACTGTTTATTTGACAAATGTTATAGCATTATCATTTTGTTTCATGAAATTGATGAAAACTTTATAACTGTTCACGTAATATTGTGTATCCGAATAAGGTTTCATTCGCAAGCCTTTCCGGTTTATAAAGCATCATTTAGTTTATGGTATCCGGACCCGGAACAGGAATGCTGATTTACATAATAGTTCAAAGTAACATACTTTTGCTGCTCCTTTGCCAGAAAAATTTTGATATGTAATTGTGTTAGAATAATATTGTATTTGGACAATACAAAAGTGATGTTACTTATACTTAAACTGTTACGTGAACGAGAGTTTAATTACCATAATAATTTTTCCGTACTTGTAACCCAAAACACTGCGATTATTATTTATATATGTATATGTACGTATACTTATATGCTCTACTGCGATAACGATAGAAAGATTCTTAAAGAAGTCGCTTTTAATATTTAATATTACAATTTACAGTAATATAATTTTTACAGTTTGATAACCGAAGATCGTAAACTAGCGTACTCTGCTCGTTTAAGTGACTGGTTTAATAGACCGTTGCTATTAGAAACCGACGATGGTTTTGATGATCTAATCCGAGGTTTGTCGTATCAACCGGCAGATAAAAGCGACGAATACTGGGATCCAGAAATCACAACATATCTCTTTAGGTGAGCGCCGATTTTCAATGCTCGTATAATTTGTTCACCAACATAATAATGCTTTAGTATACTTAAACAATGTCTGATAAGATTTTGTTGGTAACCATGTTTTTTTACAATATTTTCTGGACTATTTTTTCATAACCGTACAATCATAAAAAAGACATAAGAGCATATCTAATTAAGTAAAATACATCTTTCTTACACACAGAGGTAATCAAAGTAGTGGCGGGGACTTACGAGCTACTGATATTCAACGTGGCCGTGATCATGGTCTAGGAACATACGTGCAACTTCGTGCTTACTTTAATTTGACAGTACCCAAGAAATTTAAAGACTTGCGGAAATACATGTCAAAAGAGGTAAACATTTTCTCATAACCTACACAATACATTAAAAGAAAAGTAAAAATTAACCCTCTGACTTTAAGAGCAGTACATAATTTTTCGTTTTTTTATGTTATTTTCAAGTAATACATAAATACACAGAGGTACTTATACCTATATATTTTTCCGAGTATAGTTTGTAGTAGTAGTATTTAATGCAATTTTTTACTAATTTTTTTATCCGATCGCTTGTATAAATTATATATTCAGATACAACATCAATTAATAACGAATCATGGTTCCATACTTTGTTATTATTAATGCACGTTGTAATTTCTATTTTTTCGTTGTCTACTTTTTCGTTATTTTCTTATCTCGTTTCATAGTGATTTACTTCAACAGAACGTGAAGAAACTACAAGCATTGTACAAATCCCCGGAAGATATAGATCTATCAGTCGGCGGTTCGCTGGAGCAACACGCACCTGGTGCGCTGGTTGGGCCAACGTTCCTCCACATCATCCTCCAACAGTTCCTCAATACCAGAATCGGCGATAGATTCTTCTTTGAAAACGGTTTAGACAAAGATATTGCTTTTACACTGCGTAAGTAACAGTAAAAAATTCATTAAAATTATTTGAACTCTGTAGATGTTGTATAGCAAACGTATAATAATTTTATCTTTCATACTCTTGAAATTAATTTTAATACATACCATCGCAAAGAGAATTTGCCAAAAGATATTAAATCTTTCAAGCCTTTGAAAGCCTTTTTTGACTAAGCATTTGTTGTAAGCAATTTTAAAACATTTAAACTTTAATTTTACATGTGCAGACATACAAAGAAATATATATCAAAGTACTATTACAATGTAAAGCGTTGCGTAAAATTTAATTTTACTCCGACGAAGTGTTGGTTAAAAATGTGCCTGTACAAATATTTCCTACGGCCAGTGGTAATCCATCACTAATTAAAGTCATACTTTTTCTTCAGCACAATTGAATTCTATTCGTCAGGGATCGTCTATGGCACGACTACTTTGCGATAACGGACACAATATAAATTGGATGCAAAGAAAAGCCTTTGAATTGGTTTCTGAGGAGTAAGTACTATTTATATTCTTTTCAGCGACATTACTTCGGCAGCGTACAACTCTTGCTAAAATCCAGCGATGTTTGCTTATTCGACGAAACTGGCTAATGGTAAATGATACGTCTTTATTTAACAGTATATATGTTTTAATGTGCATGCATTACATGGTACCGATCGCCCAGAACTAATTCTACTAGCTACAAGGCCTTTCAAACCGGAACTTGTAAATTTGGCCGCATAAATAAGCGCTGCAGTGATACTTACCTAGATTACCTTCAATATTTATCACTGAAGACTTGATAGGACCAGAAATTATTTAATTTTATTACGACTTCAGACTGAAAAGGAAAAGTTTGTGATTTTAAGGAATATTAATCAGCTTTTTCGAATCTGAATTGTATACCTTATAAAGTGTTTCAAGAATCAGTGTTGGGGGAATATTAAAAGGATTGATTAAGAAATAAAAAGGCCTTAATACAAACACTGCGTTATATGACTAAGGACAATGTACAACTTTGGGTATTTGCATATTATTATTGATAAGAGAAATTGATGTTGCAAGGTATCTGGATTTGTTCTAGTCCTAGCTATTGCAGCTACAAGACAATTAAAACTACTTAAAGCAACTATAATATTTTCAGAATGAATTTTAATGTAATATAATAAAGAAATCTATGTAAAGTATGAATTCTACACCTGGTTACTTTTCGTTCATATTTATAATTGTTTTAAAAAGAATACTATCTTTTTCAGAAATCCGTTGGTGAGGTGTAGCGAATTGCCATCGATTGATTTGACTTTATGGGAAGAAATACCAGAACAAAAATAATTAACACATTCTTTTCATAATTCATTTAACCGCATCGATCTCTATATTTGTAAACAGTTACATTTCATTCATAAATATACTTCAGTGCGATTTTTATAATTCATACATATAACTTGAAGAAGCAATGACTTAATATTTACAAAGTTTTCTTTTGCTGAATTAATAATGTAATCTAGTGTGGGAGGTAAAGTATTAAAAATATTTTCTTCTAACTCAGTGTACCTAACTCGTTAACCTAACCGTTAACTCGTCGTTCAAAGCTAAGAAACATCCAAAATATTTTGAGTGAAAATAAACGGTTTAACCATCAGGATTATTACTTAAGTATGAATTAAATGACCATTTAATCATTTGAATCGTATTAGATTTCTCTACGTTTTTAAAAGTAAGTGTTTTTTATTGATTTTTGAAAATGGCATATAAAAAGACCTAAGAGAATTCAGTACCAACAACATAAATTTTCATTGAATTTACCGCTAGAAGTTCAGCCAAATATGTTTGGCTACACCACACAGTTGAGACTGATACACAAACATCTATTTCAAATTATTCTACAAACTTATTTATGTCACAGGTCCGTGCCAACATGTAGGTTAAAAGCTATAACAGGATATAAAATTAAAATATGTATTCCTTCTAATTGCATTTACAAGGCCTGTCGTCGTTAAATATAACTGTGATAAAATACATTTTGTTATAATTCCGTCATTTTATTTTTTTTAGTTGTTTAGACAACTACTGTGGGCCTGCCTAGTGAACCCTCATTATGTTTTTATTTTGGTCGCTTGAGAAAATTGACTTTCAAATGTCTTTGAGACATTCAGCGTAATTGAATTGCGATACAAATTTACTATTAGTAGCTATACACCTTATTAAACAGAAGTTGACATATGGACCTTTGTAAAAACTTGTAACATACGACGAAACAATAATGCTGAGTAGCCAAATAAAATTTATGTACATATTATCTGTACCTGATATTATTCAACAAACAATTTCCTTTTGATTATGACTTAGGAGAAGAAATAAATTAATACATTTCATCTAGACTAGGTGCTAAGTTTTAATTGAGTTATTAGCCATACATTTTTCATAAAAAAAAAACATGAAAAACGTTTAGAAATTTGTTTATCTAATTTAAATTATAAATCTTAAATTCATTAACATATTAATAATTTAAAAATATACTTCCAATGGGTATGTGACAGAAGCATATGTGTTACAAGCATCTGTTATACTAATATAAAATAATAATATCAATATACATTATGTATAAATTACATTAATGCAAATAATGAATTAATACAATAAATATATATTACATTGTGTATTAGCTCAATTTTCCATCAGCAAAAGCAATTTTCTACTTCTCATATCCAATGTTGTACTGAAATAGAATAGAAAGAGTTTATGAATCCGATATTTGGAATCTTCCCTATAAGTATACAAATGATAAGGCTTATCTTTCTGCTACGAGTTTATTATTTATTAACTAACTAGTGAAATTTGCTACTAACGACTTTAAAAAAAAAATTGTAATACCAAAATTCTTTATATTATGTCAAGGTGTTATATTATCATTGTTGTGCCAGGTTTAGGCAAAACTAAATACGTACTTTCAATGAATATTAACTATTGAAATTTAAAAATGAAATTCACGTTAATAGTTATATTTTTATTGTGAATACAGATATTTAAAACCGTCAATGATTTTTGACAATAAAACTATTATCTTAATAACGCGAATCTAAAGTACATCAATTAAAACAGTTAAATTATTGTTAGCCATAAATATGAATAAGAAAGTTAATAAAGGTAAACCTATTTTCTTAATATGGGCACAAGATTAACAACTATTTCTACACAATTATCTTTAGATTGAACAGTAGTTTTCCAAATAAATAGTTCCAACAATATACTTAACTACATACAGCTAAAAATATTTAGTCCAGTATTATTTTGTCGCGAAAGAACTTGAATGTAAAAATTTATGTAAACAACTAGCTGCTTATCGCGGTTACACAGCGTACACATTAAAGTAATTTTATGTGTATAAGTAAGGACTTCTTGTTCCAGTTCATGCAAGAATAATTTATACTTTTAAATTTATTTAATGTAATGTTATGGCGGAGATCATTGTTAAAAACGTAGACCACCACAATTTACAACACATTTAGACAGAGTTTACTTAAGAATATTTTCAACGCTTATACTTTGAATGAAGGAAAGCATTAGAATTTTCAGCAATTGAGAATACTAAAATGATGATAATAATAATACATAACGCTGTTTGCTTCCTTTCGCGTTATAAACATTCTTCTCGTGTACAAACACTCTAAAAACAAAACTTTTCCTTAGAAAATAAAAAAAATGTTATTTTCATATTTCTTTAATTATCTTTATTATTGATACCGAAAAAAAGTTTAGTTATGGATAATATAATACACTGGAAGTCGACTTCTGTTACGAACACTAATCAATAAAATCTAACATGTTAACTTACTTGATTATCAGATCTAGGTCGAAGCTTATACATACAGGAAGGGCCAGTAAAATGTTGTAATTCGTTTAAGATGTTTCTTTAATACATAAGTAAAACATTCTTGATAATATTATAATTGTCACGTAATAATTAATATAATTATTAATGGATAAAATTCACAGTTTATCGGTACCAGTCGTTAAAGCCGAAGATCGTCTAGACAAGTACGATCGCTATAGCTACGTCTTTCTGTGTATTATTTGAAATCGTATAACCTTTCACTTATCCTTTAAAAAAAAACTTTTTAAAAAAGGCGATGAAGACTGCATAAGGTTTTAACCAGCCAAACATTGTATTAGGTATAGAAAGTACTTAATATAAAGTGAATGAATTTTTATTCATATCAAAATTCCACAATCTGTTAGCGAACAAGCGTTAAACATATTTCTTTCTTTTAAACTTCTGTTAATTCATAGATTTTACTACGATTACACCTATTTTGTATAAGCGAATACGTATTTCCTTCTTTCTTTTCAACCCACTAAATGTTCCCACTGTTGGGACTCGAGGCCTTCTCTCTTAATGGAGAGAGTTTTTGGCCATAATCCACTACGCTGGCCAAGTGCGGGTTGGCGGATAAAGCCAGTGATATTTAATTTCTTAAAGTGCACATAACTTAGAAAAGTCATCGGTGCGCGCCGGATTCGATCCAGCGACCTTCCGAATCGGAGGCCGAGGTCCGAGATCCCAAACCACTCGGCTATCACGGCTTCATATTCGTATTTCCTTACGTACCTATAATGAATAGTATTTTTATGTTTAAAAGTAACGTGGTTTTTTTCAATCGCTAATCTCCATTAGTACAGCTACAAAAAAACTAAAACCTCTTAAACTCACTTCCTTGCACATTGTTAACAAAATTCGCCTTGAATAATAATAAACAAATATTACTTACCTATTGCTTGTTTCAATTTATAACAGCTAACATATTAACGAATATTTCGGACAACGACAGAACGCCTTTATATTGTAAATAGCAAATTTAAGTACTATAAAACATTAAAGACAATCTTTTAAAATATTATTACGCACGGCAGATAGCTACACAATGTAAATCTAAATAGTCTATGATTGGTGAAAAATGCTTGATTCTAAAAGAAAAATGGAAAATTTTTATACGCTCCATTTTGATTAAAAACCAATAAAATTATTTACGTTTACAAATTGCAATAAAAGGTTTAATGTTATATAATAACCTAAACATTAACAAATACTAATAAATCGTGGGATGAACTACCCACGTGAGCGTTTCTTTACAAAAATAAAAAAAGTCAGTTGTCGTTTTCTACGTTCTTTTGTGCTGTTATATGAAAATCTTTAATAAGTTATCATTTAAACTCCTGTTCTATTCTTATTTATAAGGATATTTGTATCTGTCACTGGAAAAAGGCTTTAAAGAAAAAACATGTGTGTATAACAATTAATAAAAAAGGAATCGTTAAAAAGAATGCTATCAAAAATAGAAAATAAAGGTACAGAAGAGAAGCGAGCAGAAAAGAAGTAAACTGAAGAAAACAGGGGAGAAAAGAAAAGAAAAGAAGAGACCAGAAAATAAGAGAACAGAAGAGAAAAGAAAAGAAGGGAACAGACGATAAGAGGACAAAAAGATAAGATGAGAACAGCACAAAAGATAATATAAAAAGAACAAAACCGAAGAGAAGAGATAAGAACAGAAAAGAATAGAACAGTACAGAAGAGCAGAGAAGAGAATAGAACACTACAAAAGAGAAGAGGAGAAGAGAAGAGAATATAATAGAAGAGAAGAGAAAATAACGGTTGAGATGAGAACAGAAGAGAAAAAAACAGAAAAGAAGAGAACAGAAAACATTGAGAAACAAAAAGAATTAAACAGTTTTTTTTAATTAGTGGTTACTATCTTTCTACGGAGCCACGTAAAACTAATCAATTACATACATATACTCTTTTAATTATGTAATTAAGGGAAGTATCAAAGCGTGCTCGTCATATTTGTTAATCAGCGTTGGTGACTATTTTTATTTCCAATAAAAAATGTAATAAGCCAAATACATTTTTTGGCTATAATTAAAACAACATATCTTAGCACTTGTTCTGTAGCCTTTTTACTAGTAATAAATGGGCAACTTTTGAAAAATTAATGGTTAATATTACGGCTGTTCCATGTCATAATAATATTCAACGATGAAATAAAACGTACATAAAGTATTCAGACAGTTTATTTCGAATTTTTTCTTAAACAATCAATTACATAAAGGAATATATCTTAATTCAGTACGTCAATGAATCCTAAATTGTTTTAAAAAATTAAGGATTTTAATGTCTTCGTACATTAATCATTTAAGTACAAAGAAAAATATACGCATTTTACACGTACAAGGATTTCAAAGTTCATGTGTTTACACATTTTATTAAGTATAAACATAAACAGTTTTACAAAATTTATAACATTTTCTCGTAACTGATTCGTAACACAGTTCTATCTCTACATACTTAGTCTTGCCATAAATATTGTTATAAAGAAAAGCACGATTTTTTTTTTATACGTAACATTTATTCCTTTCA
>DWHU01000572.1:0-17529 GCA_018247975.1 Parides photinus | reverse complement strand
CACCAAACAAAGTAGGTATGTAAAGTGATCATTAACGTTATACTCTTGAAAGTGGTGCGAGTTCGATTCCCAGTTCTTAAGCTTCCAAAAGCTTTTGTGGTAGAAAAATATCTTTGACTCTCTCTTTGTGATAGGTGCGGAGTACTAATAGTGGGAACAATACGGAAATGATATCTTTTTTAATAAAAATGTCACAACGATTTTATAATTACGCCATAGATTATTGAACAAGCCACTGTATACGTATGTCCTATAAAAAAATTAAGAACTTCATTAAATGCGAATTGTGTAGTAAAGCTTACTACAGTATTAAAGACTTCCATAATGACAAGGCTGCCTGGCAGTGATATGAATTGTTCAAGAAGATAAAGAATCATATGTAAGAAATTATTATTGTATTAGATTTATAAGTATAAATTGAAAAAAGCTGGACTAAGTTTCTTGTGTGTTCTTAGTCTTTCTGCATTTAGGAACACACAGTAAATTCTTATCAATAAATTAAATTCAATGACGTGTCAAAATACCCATAATGGATTGACTTAATAAAATTATTTGATTTTGCAATTTTTTCATGTTAATATATATTTTTCAAGTCTAATAGAGCTGATGGGATACACTCCCCGTTGATGTCTCTATCGGCGCCGGTGCGGTGCGCGTGCGCGGCCCCTCGATCCCTCGCCTCTACAGGCCCTTAATTACTTCATCTTGCATACGACCGTCCGAACTACATTAAGATTTCCTACAAAAAAACAGTCTATAAAACATAGCTCCTTTTAATAAAGGCAAATAATATCGTACGTATCTAATTCTTAGTAATAAACACGAGCATCTGTACAATAATGTACAGACCTTCAAGTTAATTTATTTTTTTACTACACGAACTATTGAGATGGTGGTAAGCAATGTAGCGTTAGAATGACAAGTTTTGACATATATATCTAGATACCTCAAACATGTCACTACCGTGTTTGAATGCTACAGCGATCTATGAAAAATAACGCGCAGGCGTACTTAAAATTAAGCTTAATAAGCATGTGTTCGGTTTTCAGTAGCTGATAATGTGTTTAAATGAAACTGTCACTGCAAAACAAAAGCGTTAAAATGAATAAATAGCTCGGGATGTTTTTTTTTATTGTGCCTTCTTTGAGAGCGGGAACGTTTCGCAAAGCTTCCTAGTAAGGGTGCGGACCACCGTGGTGCGTGCGTGCGGCCTTCTAGGAAAGAGCTACCTTCCCAGAACCCGTCTGCCATTTGTGTGTACTTCGCTCAACAATTTCAATGTAATGAAACCGTTATTCATCCCGCGTATTTTTACCGAAACAAATACATCAAAGAATAATGGTTTTGTTTTGATCATCATAAACAATATTTTTTTAAAATCTTTCTCCATGACATTTATAGTGTTGGTAATATTTTTGTTTAGATCAGATTGTTAAAAATACTATACGCAATAATAATTTAAGTATAAATTACAATTCCATAACTTTATTATACGACGTATAACGGCGAATGTAATATAAAGGTAATTGTAATATACGTATTAATTAATAAAATGTATATTAATTTATAGTATTAAGCCAGAAAGTTTATTATGTAAAAGCTTTTCAGAAATACGCGCGGCCTTGATAGTACGCACTGTGCCCACTAGTCGGCGCCACAAACGGCGGCGCCGCGTTCCTGATTGAGATTGACATTCGCAGAAAAACAATCACACGTGCATTATGACATTCGTTATTTGACACTACAGTCGAGCATAGTATATGATTAGAGCACCTTTTCAAGTTCCGAGAGCGCTAATGCAGCGTCCACCCAGCTAGTTCGTATGTAAAGATCCGCGCTGTGGCGCGCCTCAGCGGCAGACGGACTCTCGTGTGTAGTAGCAGCTATCCGAGGATTCGAAGTAGCCTCGGAATCGGGAGCCACCATGATCTCGGGGCCAGACTTGTCACCAGTATCCTCATGAAGACGGCCGGTATCCGTCTAGCGGCGCACGCTGTCATATCACTCGCCGCCACATAACCACACACTGTTACACCCTGATCCCTCACTTCTTCTTGCCACTAAACCATTCGTAACACGGTCACGGCACCGGGTTCCGATATCGTACTGACACCTCGACGTGTGCACACTGCCGCGATCCGAGCAACACTGAATCAAACCCTACCGCCCGGCCGCATAGATACACTGAATGTTTGTTGCGCTGCCACCATCATTCCGTCTGTTATGTTGCCGTTCTGGAACGCGAAGTCTGCCGATTCACGGCGGAAACGCACGAACTTCACTCGGCGGACCACACACGTTTCGTTCTCCTCGCGCTCTCGTTGAGAGGAGGGAAGGAGACGCGGTAAAATAAAAACATTGAATGAAAGAACTCGCAATGATTGCCACCGGTTACATACGGGTTACGCATTGCCTTGACAAATTGTTATAAATTATCGGAATGCATTTAAAATTATAACATATAGATTTTGTAGTTGTAGTTGAACTCTTCTTATTAGTGTGATAATTTATAGCAATTTCGATTCTTGCAAGTTAATTATGAAAAGTATTATAACACACAGGTTTAGAAGATTTAACGTTTACTAGTCAAACATTATTTCTGTACACAGATAATAAAGCCGGATCAAACATTCGGACATGGTATATCATTTTGTTTACAGAGTTTTCTAAGTAAAAAGTTAAGCGAACGCGCCCCTGGCAGGACGGCGAGCGAGCCCTTTGAAGTTACCGACATAAAAAGCCGCCGGCGGTGATTTAACTAATGAATTTATTTAGCGGGCGTGCCGAGAAAGTGCCGCCGCGTCCTCAACCACTACGGAAACTATATCTCAACGAAATAAATATATACACACCAAAAGGATTAGAAGAAATTGCTGATCTGTTGTCAGTAGATGCACGTAGTTAATATAACCTTACGCAAATTGAACCATCGCAGAAGTTTTGTTAAAAAAATAAATAAATACGTATTCCGAAAATTGACAAGCATTAAACAATTTTCAAGCGGTTGAACAGTAGTTATCATACAAAAAAAATGTAAATGATTTTCTACATTGGTATTTACATACAATAGTTAAACGTAGTACGTAGTAGAACTAACATTATATATTTTTAATATTATTTGTATAAAATTTCGTACACAAATTTTAGTATTTATTACTAAAACTGTCCAGACATTATTGGAAACTGTCCTCAATTTTTCCATTTGTATTATAGTTTTTTTTTTTCATTTCGTAGTTCACTAGGAAAGGGCTCAGAAAGATGATTTTTTTTTTAAAAAAATCGCGGCATTGTCTACTTTAAAATTATGACACAAAATGCCTAAAAATCATAAAATTATAATCCATTTTATAAACAGGCAATTTATGCAAAGCAAATAATGTGTCATCGTAATCGTTGATTGATCACAGCATGAAAGGTGAAGATTTTGACTTTACCTTCTTAGTACAAACTTTACAATGGATTAGTATGTCAAACTGCACTCGACGACAACTCGATTTCACAGTGTTACCTTCCAAGAAATTCCGAAGGTGTAAACGATTCTATTTAAAAAAAAAGTCATCAATACTTCGGATAGATTTATCTGATGATATTACGCACCGCAAATATTCCACATCCCTTAAATAACAGTTAAACGAAATTAAACTTGATGGCTTTGGTATAGAGATCATAAAAGAATATCAAAAATACATCTACAGGTATGTCTTTCGGCATACTAGGATCGTTTCACTCAGACATTTTGACACTTCGGCCGAAATCCCAGCGGGTAGTCCTTCTATAGATCTTCTACGAACGCCGTGTGGGTTATATGATTGAGACCCACAAATGGTACGTTTCAATTATAAATTACAGACATTAACGTACCAAATAAGTGTTTTACTAGCGTTAAGCCAAATCTTAATTATTTCAAATGATTATGGCATCCTAAAATTTATCTTAAAGAATTAAACTTTCGACCGCTAATCCGTATTAGACGGTGTACGTTGTTACAGGTAATAAATTGCTACCAAATGCAACAATTTAATGTGCTATTGTATTGTAATGTCTTAAACAATAGCTCTATAGCTTTTTCATACAGCTTTGCGCATATGCTGTTTCTTGTACAAAGTTAACATCTATCCATACCCTAATAAATACGTACACAGAAAGCTTTATAATCTATGTTATTTTTATTAGCTGTATTTTAAATACATTTTCTAAATAACCTCTTTTCAAAGTTTTTTATAAACTTTCGATATATTTATAATTGTTTCAGTCAAATTATCGTCATTAACTATCCTTACGATGGTAATAGAAAAACTAAAAATTAGTAAAGATGTTCTTTGATTGATGGAGAAAGTCAATGTAAGTTTAAAATAGACTAAATAAATGGCAGTCAGTTTTACATATTTGTACAAACATTTAGTTAATTGAATTACTGAATATACAGTCAGGCGCATGAGTTCATCTTAAGATTCGAAGTCTAGATCCAGGTGTTAGCCAATATTTGTACGACACATTAATTATTCATACTTTGTGCAATACATTTGGTATGCGGTTGCATCTTATATAGAACGATAAAAATTTATGAGCAATGACGTTTTTGCCTGTAGTTATTATAATATATATTAATTCCATTGTAAGGCTAAATTTCAACAACCATGTTTCTTTTAGATGAACATAGTTTATTATTAGTTATATTATTTATAGGATTATAGTTTAATCTTCACATTCAAATAGTCATGGGGTCGAAGCATTCCCAATAAGTAGATTGTAGATATCTTTTATACTAGTAATTTTTTATAATGTAAGCTCGTCTATATAAATGATTTAAATTGTGTTAAATGAAAACTGTATATTTTCATGTGTATGTCTATCCCGTTTGTTGTGCAGAGCGGCTAACATCAAATATAAGCACTTTCAACTTAAACGAAGGCTGACATGCAACGTCCATTGAGGAAACCCGCAATGTTTTACGTTCTGTTTACTAATCAGTCAAATTCGGCGTCGGAGTGTCGGGATGTTTTAAACATTTAGTTTTATAAAAGGTTGTTTTGCCATTCCGATCACTGATTGGTCTCTGTTTAATAAAATTTCCGAATGTCTACTTGTCAGACCGCGACGTTGACGAATTTACGAGGAACGTTGCATCGGACTGTCTAGAACTCTACCTAACAGACGACGGCCATAGAGTTAAAATACGATAGATAAAACAACAGCTGTTTTAATGTGTTAAAAGTATTATAATGATGTACACATTACATAGCATTTTTTAGAATATTAACAAGACACTTCTAAATAATTGTAAGTTACCGAAAGTAGGCTCATTAGCAAACATGTGCTGTTATAGCGCAGTGACGCAAACAGCGCTGTACATTTTGATTAACATTGTTAAATAGCAGTGCTTTAGGTGATGAATACCGATAGCAAGAGTAATGTACATATGTTAAGAGAATCATTCTTGATATACTTACTAAATAGTACAAGCGAATACACCATGCGAATACTGTGTAATAGAAAAGAACACGAAACAAAAATGGGATAAAGGGATATAGAAAACATAAGATTTTACAATACGAGAAGCTTTAAGAGAATATCAGTCTGTCGACTATTCAATCAAATCGTTTAGTAAAATAATAAATACGTATTTTAAGAGTACTGTCTGTCTGTCCAAGCAGCGTTTTCACTGGGACATTGAGACATACAGTATAATATTTTAAGGAAAGGAATACAATACGGTGCAGTGTTTGTTATCCTAAACTTCCACTATATTATTATGGGTGGACAGTATCATTTACTATCAACAAAATATTGTAAACATTTCGACAAATTAAAAAAGCAATGTCCAACGAATTATTTATCAGACAAAGACTTGATATCTTACAATACCATATCAAGTAAATTTTTCTTAATAAGTCATGTCAACTTTGCTTAATTTCTTGACGTGTACTTTTAAATACATCAGTTTCAAAATTGAGTGTTTTTAAAGTATCCGTTATACGTGGATTTTAAATTAACTTCGAACTCAAATGTCTACTACAAGGTTTATTGGATTTAGGGTATTAGAGAAAAATATACTTTTTAGTTAAAATTTCCAGGTATTGGGAAGTCACGCAACAACAGCATGGTACAAGCATGGACGACCCGATTGATAAAGTAAAAAAGAAGCTCTTTGCATTAGGTTCGATGTCGAAATTCGTGAGGTGAATTAAAAAGACTGATGACCCGAACACGGATACATAGTGTATACATTTAATAAAAATTAATACATCTTTTACAAAAATTTTAAACAACGATGTATGCTACTTAGATTTCATTTACTAACAAAACAGATGTTTCCAATAAACGTCTTAGAACCTAAGACGAACTAAACACTAAGGTGAATTTTTGGACAATCTGTCTTGTGGATCCGTCTCTCTTGTAGTCGTTTTCCTTATATCTAAGAGTCATAACCATCCCCATCTATAACCCCCTTCTTTAGCATATTTCGCCATCTTGTCCTGTCACCGGCCACTCGGAGAGCATCATAGAATGTGGATTCAAGTGTGTTGCGAATTTGGCCAGTCCAACGCATCCGAGTGCGGTCTCGCGGACTTTTTACTTCCATTTTGCCAGTTACCATTAGTTTTTCGAGATTGTTCAAGTATTTCCTGGCAATGTGTCCGAAGTACTCTAGGAGACGCTTCAGGCAGAGAGCCTTGTTTTCACTTGGCTTTGTGGCTAGTTTGATTGGCTAGTGTGCCATATATAGATGAATAATATATTACATAGATGCGTTGGTTTTATGTGCTGTCCACGAGGTTCGAGAGAACTAAAGGAGTTTAGATTAGTCATGTTTCAATATAAGTACATTAATACGATGTAAAAAAATTATACACGAAATCTTTTCTTTCATGATTTCGTCGCATTCAAAGGAAAGAAAATGAAACACTACCGTAACTATCATGATTAGTAGTACAAATAAAAAACAGCAAATTATCATTATTATCATTGAGTTATATTTATTTCACAGAACGCAATTCTTGACTTGGTAAAATAATCAACAAACCCGTCGCAGAATTATTAAATTACACGATAAAGGACTAGTATTGAAGAATTAAACTGGTCAATGAGAAGTGGGAATACATGTATTTATACTACGACTATTCTAGAAGCGATATAACCAGTCTATTGCTGCCTTAGAGCAATAATTGTGAAACGATGATTAATTAATTTCAACATGCTCTTAAATAATTTAACGGTTGCAACGGAAACTGCGCTGAGCTTGTATAATAACAAACTATTACGCAAATGTATTACCATAGACTATCAAAGTACTTTTTATTTATAACAAATACTTAGACTTTGATCCCATCCAGTATTAAGAAGTGATTGGACTAGCTAAATAACCTTATTCATTCTTCTCTTAATGACACTAACGCCATATTTGGTTGGAAATACTGACTGAGTTGTTCCACACCTTTATTGTTCTTTTCAAGATCTAGGAGCCGAACCTCTTTGAGTTTTGTTAACAACATAAGGATAGTGACTAACTTTGCACCAGCTAATTTAATGGTGAAAAGGGGTTTACTGTTCATTTGCAATCGTTTTTATGTTTTATCCTGACAGTCTTTTCAACAAAGGAACTAAAATCTTTCGTACCCATGGTCAATCAAAACCAGAGATGAGTACGATAAGGACTCCAAGTCGAAAGTCAACTCCAAGTCAAGTCTCTTAGGATATATTAACGAAAATTAATTCACCAATTTAGATGTTTGTAGTAGTTAGATTCATATTTTGCGTGCTGCTGTAATGTAGGACTATAGTTGGTGTATCGATGATGAGGGATACAAAAAATTAATGGAACAATAACATGCGAAAAGGAAATGAAAACGTATCGTTCGATATCCTTCAATTATGATTAGAAAGTTTTTAGTGGGTGCAGATCTCCTTATCGCCATCTCTATCTTCATAATGCTTATTAAGCCATCAAAACCAGTATGTTGTGTTCCGATTTAAAAGATTCTGCATTATTAAAGCTTATCAAATTTTAAGGTTACGACAAATTGCATGCTGTAGCAGAAGTTTGTCAATTATTGTTTTCAGATATTGTGTAGTTACCGTAACAGCAATAATTCTGCCTTTAAATATTACTCTTTTTCCGGTTATAGGTTTGGTAATGCTGAATGTGTAAGACAGAAAGCCTAAGTTCTAAAGCGATATGGGGGTACGATATGAATATCCTAACTCGTTATGACCACAATTTATGACATGGAATTTTGAGAAGTTACACCGATAGTGTGAAGGATGCATGTCTTCAGTTCATAAACGGAGTGCAGCGGGTTGGCATGTGGCGTAAATCAATTTGGCATAGTAGGTACCGTATTATTATGCGAGCTGTTCAGTTTCATACCTCGTACTCGGCTCAATAAACACCGCGACGCCGGCACCGCCCGTTAAATATTAATGGACGCGCTGCAATAAAATTGCCTGATTTGAAACTAGTTGTCACTTTGTCCACGTTCGAAATGTTAAGTTTTAAATTTGCTACAAACGAATGGAAATATTGCCTCGTACCCAACCGGGTTTACGATATGTTTCGATATAACACGAGTTCTGTCTGCGGGCAGAAGTTAACTATAGACTAGTCTAATGTAAATGTTCCACACTCGTTATTTTTGCAAACCACAAATTGTGTTACTTTATTTCACTTGTAATTTTTCAAATGACCTCAACTATCTTTCACTTATACCAATCACCATTAACAGTCCATTGCATCACTTATTTAATAAAAAATATTGTAACAGACCATGTGTCTGTGTTATGGACCAAGTGTTTTAGGTTAAAAATAACAGCCTAGGCAGTTAGAAAAATGCTTAATAAAAGAGATCGATGTCAGAATAAGCACTGATAAAGTAATATAGACAGGGTATAATAAATAAAATATGTATTTTACAAAATTGCGATTTTGATTACATTTTAAGTTGGAACCATTTTCATTTCAACAACTACATTTGTCTGACTGGCTAACCTTTATAACTACTTAGACAATATTGTTGCACACTATCTCAGTGAAATCTCTCTGTAACATCTTCCACAGATACCAACTTTTCCTTTCATATTGCGAAATGTTTTTACAGATATAATTGATTCACTATATATTATTATTCCCAATTCGGAAAGGTTTGATCTTATTGTACATTTCTTCTATTGCTTCGAGCTAGATCAAGGTCCAAAGCAAATCTTACTGTGTCACCTATTGTATATTTAGAATATTTCAAATTACACATGTCTATATTTAAAAAAATCTGAATCCAACAAATATAACGAGCAATAACTTACAGAAATAGAATGATACATCATTCATTTATAAATAAAAACTCATCACCATTTATTATCGTTATCCAAGGTTTGGTTGTCATTTAATTTTCACGATCATTACCTTCTCACGAAATAACACTATTATTTTAACATAAGTTACTAAAATCAATAGGAAAAACACCTAAACATTCGTGGCCAGGTTTTTTTAAATCAGTTCATTCAGTGAAGTTAAATAAACATTGGTAAATATTTTATAATTTCATTTTAATAGTTGGGCCGTGGTGGGTGGTCGCTGCGAGACGGCTCTCTAATTGGGTAAATTGCCGAGTTAGGAGGATACGATAAACATATTTAAACAAATTGTTGCCTCATAATAGTTTTATGTTAAAAACTATCGTCAGAATTAGGCCATTAGTTCGTGAATTGAGCTTAATTAGTAGATAAACACCTAGTTCAAATTAGAAGACAATTTGTTAATCAGTAACGGACACTTGTACTGGAAAATAGATTAATGTTAATATTATCATAGGATTGGAGAAATTAGGTGTTGAAATGTCGAAAACAGTGTGTAGCAGTGTATATTATCTTACCTACTACGTTGCCACATTGTTTTGAAGAGGCGTATCACTTAAACATTCAAGTCAGAAAGCAAGCAGGAGAATGAATCTGTCATCTCCTCATCATTTATATTGCATTTTATCTGTTAAATAATTTTTCTCTTTAACACATTGTTAAAAAAACTTATAATAAGAATTGGGGCAATTTTAACAGTACAGATATTAACAGACATCGGTTGTCTAATTCAGATTCTTATATAAACCCTTTAGGCGTTAGTAATTGCAATATCCACTCGTTCTATTAAAGCGTACGACATACCTATAATAATAACTATTGTAATTATTACGAAATCTACTCCGCTATCGTGTTACAAAACAAACTTAACTTCAATGTAAATTACTGTAAAACGTGATTGTCACCGAGTAACATTAAATAAGTTAAAAGCTACATTATTTCTTACTTCGCTTAGAAACCATTTAGATTGAATTTAAAACAAATATAAAATTTTACGAGGCTTTTACATGGCCTCATTTCATGTAACAAATGAGCTAGTATTAAATAGACGTTAATTTGCAGCCCGAACTTGTCGCCGTTAAAACCCACATAAGGTTTATAATGGGTAAACACAGATAAACGTATCGGGTAAACCACGGGAACGGTATATTTTAAATTTCATTAAACCGAAACAAGACGGGAACAGGTTCGAACAAGTACACCAATTAATAAACGGCGCTATAAAATTTTATGTGGAACATCAAAAAAACTCGAACGCGATCCATATTCATTACAAAATTGTTGTTTTAATTTGAGTTGCATTCAGATATCGAGGGTGCAGATGAAAAATTAATATTGGTTTAATTAGTGTTTTTATGGTAGGGTTGGGCTCAAGAGGAACCGTTGGTCGTGCCCTTCGAGGGGCCGTGCCCATTGAATGGCGGCTCTTATATTAGAATCAATATCCAAGTGTGTTGTAGCTGGAAGTGGCACCACGGTGGGTGGTCCGTCTGATGTCTTTATGTTTCGCTATCCTGAACCTGGAACCATGGGCACGCATCTAAATGTCCTTATAATATACTACATCTACCACGTTCTCATAGAACAAGGACATTATGAATAGTAAAAGCAGGACGTCGTACAACATAATTTTTGATTAAAAATCATTTGCATAACGGTATAATTAAAGACATACACATTGTTAATGAAATGAAGCCGTCATAGTCGAGTGGTTTGAGACCCTCCGATTCGGAGGTCGCGAGATCGAATCAGGTGCGCCCTATGACTTTTCTTAGTTATGTTCGCTTTAAGAAATTAAGTGTCACTGGGTTTATCCGCCAACCCGCACTTGGCCAGCGTGGTCGATTAAGACCAAATACCCTCTCATTATGAGAGAAGGCCGAGTCCCTGCAGTAGGTCATATATCATTGAATTATCAATATAAAATTATATCAGCTAATACAAAAAGCTCTAGTTTATTAGATAATGAGAAAGCATTGAAAATTACTCTATAAGTAATCGAGTTACATTTTACTAATTCACAATCAATAAGTATTTTTCCCGACATAAGGTTGCAAGCAAAAATAAAGTAATCGTTTGAGCATCAGTTTTATATATTAGCAAAATGCAAAATATAATAAACATATTATTTGAAATTGTAAGCGTATGAAATACTATACACATTTATGGTGAATGCATCCATAACGTAATAACAGATTACTTTCTTTATACCTGTTTGTTACGCAGATGCTTTTGCTAAGAACTTAATTAGCATTTAAGCGATTGCAGGTGAACCTAACCGGTAACGTGTGGACTTAAAATTTACATGCATAATTAATAATTTACTTTGTAATTTTAAAAGTGTCTAACCCTACGTAAGAATTGTGTGTCATAAACATAAACAGCGTATTTAATCTCCCTACTGCTGAAGGTCAACGACAACTTTTACATATTAATTTTTTTTTAACAACAACGCTGGCCAAGTGGCGTTTGACGGATTGATTGCTTATCCCCGAAATTTAATGATCTTAGAACATGTCCGTTACATTTTAATATTTTCCTTCTCCTGAAGTTTAAGCTTATTGGTTATACAAACCTCACCAAATTTAGTAGGTCATCCGTTCTAACAAATTAACTATTAATACCGGTCAATTTTAATATATGAAAAATTACAAATGGACATTTTGAATGCAACCCATAACTAAATGTTACGGGTGACTACCTAACGGGGGTGATTAAAATAATAAACTTAACACCGTGCAAAAAATACTATTGCAGTCAATAAAAAATAAATTAAAATTCTCATAACGAGAATTTAAACCTCGGTTTTAGGATCATATCTAATATATTGTTAATTTTTACAATAAATAAAAGACTTCCGGCTCCTCCCTAATCCTCTTATAAGTTTTGAACCCATCCAGCATTAATCATCCGTACAAGACGATATTATATACAGAGTAAATAAATAATAAAACATCATAAGAGAGCTTATAAGAAGACACCACTGCAACAAAATGTCGCGGCCACGGTCATAACTTTAAACGCAAACACCGCGAAAGGTTACTAAAATCTCTTCTGTTGGTAACAAAAAGCCCTTATAAATAAAAACATAAATAGCCATATGAAGCAATAAATTTGTTTATTGTACAATAAAATAATGTAGCGAGTCGTGTTGGGTGGTCCACGGCACAAAAAGCCGCGCAAGATGGCTGCTCCTCGCCATAGAGACGTGACGCGTCTTCAACTGTACAGTTAACACTAACACAATATTCACGTTATATTTATTTAAATAAATGTTCCATATTCAAGTAAATATCTATAATTTTAAAATAGTCACTATAAATAAATCCTTTTATATATAGTAACGGTACATTGACTTTAACATTGTTATTATATTATTAATAAACAATTATTAACTATTACTACAGCGTAATTTTTTTTTAATTTTCTATGTACTTTGTACTGCTAAATGTTACCATCATGAAATTATATTAACTACTAATCTTTCAACAATTATGAAGTATAATACATCATTCATTCATTTATAATCTGTATTGAAGTTATAGAAAATATTGGATTTTTTTTAAAATTTTGTAATAGATAATATTCTATAGATAAAAAAAATCTTTCATTAAGTATATCAATAACTATTTTTCTAGCTCTACACCAATTGTAAGCGGTGTGCGTGACAACGTGGCTGTGTAACAAAGCACTAGCTGGAACAATCGTACCATTGTTTAGTTCCAACCACGCATTAATTAAGTAATAACAGACAATTCAGGTAATGACTTAATTTTGTGAAACCGTTGTCCTTTGCTTTCCGGTCATCTCCGAAAATGACACAAAAAGCTCTTCTCTCATTAAAAAATTACTATTTTTAATAACTGTATTATTTATCACACAATATTTTTATTAATTTCGTATTGCTTTAATACTGTAAATTTTACCGTCAACATTTATTCATGTATGTTGAATTAAATTTTCAACATTTAACTACAGATTATAAAGGAGATGATTAAATTGGTTGTGTTGATGAGTTGTTCAAGAGCTGTGGTCTCTTATTCACCACGCTAGCGAAGTGTGGGTTGGCGGTAGTCACATGTTCACCAAAGCAATTGCTTGGAACATTTTGGTTTTCTCGCGATGTTTTCCTTCACTGAAAGCTGAAGCTCAGCGGAAACAAACCCGTGCCTCCTCGAAACAGTGCGTTTGACTACGTCACAAACTGAGCAAAATGAATAATTTAATTACATAGTTTTGTAATTTATTATACAAATAAATATGATAACCGTTAAAGCTATTTGATACTTTATGAAGCGTAATAGCATAGTTGTTTATATCTCTTAGATTAACGGCAGATCATAATTTCTCCCGAGTTTATTCTTATCTTTAGTATCTTTATGAACCATTGTTTACGTCATCGTAAGCATTATTGTAAACATGACAACCTACAACATAGTCTCTGCAATAGGTCGTTCAAATCTTTACTTTGGTCATAAAGATTGTGTTAAATGAAATCTCATACGACCGCGCCGTTGTGTGTTCTCATATAATTACACGTCCGCGGACACTTCGCCGTAACACTACAATTTCGAAGCAATAACTGCGACAAGTAAAAGCGAACGTAATTGATGTAATATAGACGAGCGTTAAACTTTATTGCTTGTTAAATATCGCCATTAAAAACAATGATCGCTTTAAACGACCACTTTGTATTTAGTAACTTGTGAAATTTATATGGTTGTAATTTTTTGAGTGTTGAAAATTTTTTGCTCCTCTGACAAGTCTTTCTCTTGCTCCGTGAAATTTTATTACTAATTACCTTTTACAACCTATTTTTTATAGCTACTATACTCAATATCTATTCTCTATTCAATAACAACACGAAAATTATAATTTTAAAATCAGTATAATTAAGTATAGTTACATTATACATATACGTTTTTGTTAGGTCTGTAATTTAAAAAAAAAATAAATATAACTTTATCTACTTATCGACAGCCCTAAGAGTTACATTACATAAGTGACAGTCACAAAGAGAAACATAAGTAATAACATAGTTATTTTAAGTGAACAGACAACACTGTTTCTGCGTCCCTTGAATAAGTGATGTTAATCTTTCACCTGTAGTGAGTTTCACTTTTATAACTCGCGTTTTGTTTTCCCTTATTCCGTTTGTTATAACGAAAGAGTTAAAAAAATCAGTTGAACTCTAATTTACAGCATATCTCCAACACAAGATTGTATTTATAAGATAATTGTTTTTACCAAAAGTATAACAAAAAGATCTCCGAGTAAAGAAATTTAATCGAACCAATTAAACGGTGATGTGTAATCACTACGGCGATTACCGCTCGCATAAGAAACACTATATTTATATAAATAAATTACATTTTCTTACGGCAATATATCTTTTGTTTTATTTTTATTTAAAATAGACTGCTGCTTAATTACTATAAATCTAAGATTACATGAATGCTATACAATATTCTCTTGATAATTCCCATCATATCTAGAAGGTTTTCGCCTGTGCTAACTATCGCCCGTTTTTTCTTCTCACCTTCATAATTTATTATGCAAATTTCTCATAATGAGTTTGTTAAATTAATAAAAATAGTGTTAAAATGATATTTTAGGAGTTTTCGTGGTTATAAGAAATAAACTACCACTGTTGAAACTCGTAGGGTTTATTTTATTTAAGTAAACATTTCCCTCGTTTTTATTTTTCGAAAAATTTACTTCTTTTCATACTTATCGTTTAGTAAACGGAGCATGAAAAAGGTTATAGAGACGAACCGGAAACGTGTCCCTATAAAATTGCATAGTTTGGATGTCTGAAGTGCACCGCTCGATACGAATGTCTTTATAGCTCGAGCAAATTGATGGGGGTCCGATTGGGCACGCCCGGCGCGAAGCTTCTCGGTACCAGGCGGCGATGTTGAAAGGATACCTCATATCCATCATAGAGTAAAACATCTGAGAGACAACTTACATGTTCCTGGTAGTACAATCGTACATTTAGTTACATAGCACAATTTAATAAGAAGGAAGAGAAGGTTATAGAGAAGAACAAACCGCAGTAGATCGGAAGACAAAAGGAGCAAAACTGATAAAAAATAGAAAAAGTATGAAATAATAAAAGCACGTAAAAGAATGTTGTTAAAAGGAATAAATGTTATTAGAATAAAATTAGAATAAGGAGTAAAACAATATCAGAATTAGGGTAAAGAATTGCAAGAAAAATAATACATGTAGCGGATGTCTTAACTTAAGCACGATTAATGAAATATAGAAATGGGATGGAGTATGGTTGAGTAAAAAAGGATTAAATATAAGAACGAGATGAAAGGAAAAGAAGTATAAAAGTAGGGAAAGAAATGAGATACAAATTAAGAGAATAATTAAAGACTAGTAAAAAGCCCAAGCCCCACAACGCCCGGGGGACGAGAAAAAAAATATAAAAACAAACCGACATGTTCCATAAGCGACATAAAAATGTTAACTAAATGGCTAATACTTCTTCTGCTATAAAATTAGTTCAAAACGATTGAAATTTCAATCTGCTAATATTTTGATTAAAAGTTCTTTATCGTACTGCAAAGGCATATATTTACATATATTTGTCATAGCTCTTTCTTGAAGAATACTATTTACACCGAAATTAATTATTTATTACAAACAAATTAAAATTAAGATATTATTAATAACAAGTGGAACACCAACTCGAAGTAGGTACAATTCATGTTTGACTAAAAACTAAGGTTATAGTTCACCAATCGCCTTAACGAGAGCCAAAAATTTTCAAAACTGTATAAAATGTAATAGTATTTAACGAACGTTAGTTCTTAATTGCTTTATTTCGTTTTTTGTCATGAAATTTGCAGCAAAAAACCATTTTCGGAAGGAGCGGTGATTAGGCGGCGACAGGCTCGATTACTGTCGGAAGAGTACACAGACTCGCCCGGGTAGCTCGACTACCTGGGTGGAATACGTACGAACTTCTTTAACCACAATGTTACCTAATTGAGAAATAACATGATACATTAATAACGGCGACAACCCAAAAAAAACACTAAACAATATGTGCCTTCACATTTTTTAGTCGAACACCAGTCATTATCTTAAAAACAAAACTATAAAGTACGTAAGTAGAACATAGCGGTATTCGTCAACTAGCGGGTTACCTACCGCTCATTGTAGTCTTCTCCTTTAATAACGTTGCTCTTCCTGCCATACATTTCAAGTCGGAACAAGTGAATAATTATAATAATAATATATTCTTTATAGTACGCCATTTACATTAGCATGAATACATTGAATTAACGAAAAAGAAATGTACAAATGACAATCTTATTTCCCATAAGAAATTACATCCAGACAACAAATTCAAGAAAATAAAAAAAAATTGTAAGGTAAGAAGGATTTCTGGATTAATAAATTTATTATAGGATCAAGCAGTAGTATTAGTAATTAATAAATTGTATTTTGAATGAAAATTGAGATTTTGAAGTTGGTTTATTGATCGTTCAAGAGTTCCGCAATGTGAAATTAAGTACTACCTAAAAAAAATTCTTTTTTTGGATATTAATATCCACTCGCTCTACTAAAAAGATTAAGTGTAACACTGGACTTGAGGGGGCAGAGCACGGAAGGTGCTAGCCTAAGCCTCTTACTAGTAGCTAAGCTCGAGAGCTCCCTCGGGAACCTCGGCTCACTGTTTTTTCACAAGCGGACGGGTAAAAAAAAACTCTAGTACACTATTTTATGTACAAATGAAAAAATATCAACCCGCCATTAGCGTGTTAATTAGCGACAAAACGCGAGACGTAGATGGCGTTCACCTTACAGTAAAATACACAAGCTATCGTGACAATGATTCAGATGTTAAAATGACATACACTAACATTCTCTTCTTTACAACGCTGGTATCTCATCATCATCATCATCAACAACAGCCTGCGGCAGTTCACTGCTGGACATAGGCCTCTCCCAAGGAACGCCATTATTTTTTTATAGAATTGGGAGGCAACCGAGCAAACGGATCACCTGATGGTAAGCGACTGCCGTCGCCCATGGACTTCTGCAACATAGGAGTTACAGGCGCGTTGCCGGCCTTTTAGGAGGGAATTAGGAGGGAGGGGGGGAAGGGGGTTGGGCTCCGAAAACCTCACTCACTCAGCGAAAAAACAGATCCTGGTTTCA